>JAALXI010000098.1:0-90917 GCA_012977755.1 Fusarium nurragi | reverse complement strand
CCTCCTCCCCCCCTCAAAAGGTTCTTCTTTCTCCCCTCTCTCTTCCCCGAAAGTCGCACGCCGTCCCCTTCGAACTCCCGCCGCCACCAGCCTCCGAGCGACCTACCTTAACCCCCCCAAGATCGGACTGGGACTGCACTACAAAAAAGAAAAAAAAGGGGAAAAGAGAAAGAAAAATCCGATTCTCGCCTCCCGTACTTTGCGCCGCCCGCTAAGGTCCAGACCCTGCTCCGTTCTCTTCCCGATTCGATTCGAACTTCACAAGCGCCCGACCATACCCAGCCAAGCCAAGCCTCGCCTTTGCTTCGCAGACTTTTGAGCTGCATTTGCTTCTGCTACGGCCTACCCCTGCGACTGTTTGATCCTCCTGCCATCATCATTACCATCATCAACACCATCTCGCCCATCATCGAAATCACAACCTTCATCCCAACCTTAGCCAACCTCACAAGCCGAGCGTTCAATTCCCACGCGTCACACCGCAAGAGACAGTGCCCTGTGAGATACTGCCACGGCGCTCCGACTCCACTCTGCTTCCATTCATTAGACTCGGGACTCAGCATGGGACTTTGCTATCTTTCACGATAATTCAACGTCGTCCACCATATCGATCCCCTCACGATGGGTAACGGTCAAGGAAAGCCCGTCGACCTCAACGGCGAAGGTACGTAAAGGAACTCGACAAATACATTCGGCTTCATTCAATCTCCTCACATGCCTCTTCGATACCGCGATCGGTTCATCTCGATTCTCGTCATCTTACATGCCATTTTGCCATATTTCAGCCGCATATTGCTTGGCGTCATCCTGTCTCCCACGTGTATTGTGCATATCTACCTGTTTGTTGTCTGTTCGGCCAGTCTTCAGCTTTTGCAGCCAGGGAATTGTTCGCTTTCTAATTGATCCTCGAAAACATGATTGGTGAAATACGCTAACAGCCTGTTTGTAGTGAACCTAAATCATTTCCGCTTGTTGCGAGTCGTCGGCCGAGGTGCCTTTGGAAAGGTGCGAATCGTTGAGCGAAAGGACACAAACTTGTCTTTTGCTCTAAAATATATCCGAAAAGATGAAGGTAGGTTGATTGTCCCTATCTGTTGCTCATACTCCCGCCCTCAGAGTTGCACCTTCAAGACACGTACTACTTCCATCCTTGGAGTCAATTGTCTACCAGATTGGAGCTGCAGTATATCCTTCGTAGCACCGAGCTAATCGTTCTGATTCCCGCAGTTGTACGATCTGAAAGCGTGCGTAACATCATCCGCGAACGTCGAATGCTCGAATATGTCAACCATCCATTCATTTGTAACTTGAGATACAGTTTCCAGGACATCGAATATATGTGCGTCTTTCACGATTTACACTATTAAACTCCGGCTTACGTTCGATAATAGGTATCTGGTAGTTGATCTGATGACTGGTGGAGATTTGCGGTTCCATATTTCGAGAAAGACCTTTACCGAAGAGGCTGTTAGATTCTGGATTGCCGAGCTTGGATGCGCTTTGCGATACGTACACAGTCAGAACATCATTCACCGCGATATCAAGCCTGACAACGTTCTGCTCGATGCTGACGGCCACGTCCATTTGACTGACTTTGTATGTATTGCCTTCTCTACCTGCAGCCCAAAACTAACCGACCTAGAATGTTGCATCCGATGTCGTTCCAGGCAGGACACTTACAAGCAAGTCCGGCACATTGGCTTACCTCGCCCCCGAAGTGTACGCCGGTAAAGGATACGATGTGCGAGCAGATTGGTGGTCTTTAGGTGTCTTGTTTTACGAGTGCATCTATAACAAGGTACGTGGCTGTCAAACCATACTGAATTAGCTCGACTGTGCGTGTATACTGACCGATCCAGCGACCATTCGAAGGTGGTTCAGAAGGATCTCTTAGTCAGCAAATCCAGGCTGCTTCTCCTAAGTATCCTGTGACGCAACCGCCTGTTTCGCTCTCTTGTCTATACTCGATCGGCGCCGCTCTCGATCCGAACCGCGAAACTCGAATGGGATCGACATGGGAGAGTTTTATTTACAACGAATTCTTCAAGTGTTACGACTTTGAGCTTCTCGAGGCGAAGCGGATCGAGCCTGTCTTTGTCCCATCCTCTGAGAAAACGAATTTTGATGCCACATACGATCTCGAAGAGTTGCTGTTAGAGGAGGCTCCCCTTGAAGCACGCGCAAGACGCCAGAAGCCACGAGAGCGTTTAAAAGATGACGCAACCGAGAAGGAGATTCGAGAGGACGAGTTGTACCGCATGATCGAAACAGATTTCAGACCGTTCGACTACACCGTTGCTGCCTATAAACGGTAACTCGCCCTGCTAAATGCTCAATACAAGACACCTTGGCTAACTTGAACAGAATCACCGAGGGCACCGGTACCGAAGAAGTTACCCAGGATTCGGATAATGCTCCTCAGGCCATCACAACCGATGAAGCGACGCCTGTGCCCGCAGCTAACGGTGGTTACCAGTCATCGCCCCTTAACCCCAGTACTAGCAACGAAAGCCGACAGGGACGCCCTGTACGTCCAGCTCCGCCGGTACCAGCACTACAGAACGATTACCGAGCCCGCCATGTCCCGATTATCGCTGGTCAGCGGATGACAAGCCCCACGGGAGGTGTACAAGTAACTCTTGACGGTGGTGGAAGCTGGTCCGAGTTGGCTCGTCAAGACGCAACCTTACCCACGGATGCTAACAATCTTGGTGATGGTAAGGGCGAAGGCTCAGGTGGTATGTTTGGATTCCTTAAGAGTAAGAAGGGTCGGACAAACAGCCCCAAGCCAAAGGAAAGAGGTGTGTTGGGCAAGGAAGGCGCAAGAGTTGTCATCGGTTAGAGGAGGATGGAGGCTCGCCACAAGCCACTCGCGTACCAGAGTCGAAAGGTCAATAACCAGTCGGCAAACTGCACGTCAACGCCCCGAACTATAACACTCCATCATACGAGGAGCCCGCATCCGAGAAACGACTATCAAGCGTTTCCCGTGATGTCCGTCTGACTTCTACGGCATGTGAACGGCAACACAATACTTGGCTGGTGGATCGCGGCACTCAAGGATGAACCAGCTCGGAAGAGGTACAACGATGGCAGCAGCGCAAGCACGATGAGATACGGCCTCTCCACTTCATTCATTATGGCGTTCGGTCATGGTTTACGGCTAGACGCCCTTGCTGCTCCCGGTTATAGAGGGGCAGTATATTTCAAGGAACGACTGTTAATTTGTAACAATGCAGTACAAAACCAAAGAAACAAACAACCAATACGGGGGGAAGCTGTGCATTTGCAGGGGCACTTCATTCATTTGAATCTGCATCATTTGGTGAATGATGCAATTGCGAAGGCGTTTTTCTCTTGGGAGGGGGCATTCGTGGGATATATTTAAAGGTTACACATTCATACTATCGACGTTTTCGCAAATGTCGTGTCTGAAGAGACCGATTATATACAACCGGCTTGGGTTTCAGGGCGTGTACGGAGAGACAAATGGAGGAGTGGCATCGGCATCTTTAGATGACCGGTATTCATGGTTTACTTGTTTGTTATTGTAAGCATATTTGGAATAATACCCCGTTACATCTTGATTCTTGGTTTGTAGTGATGTACAAAACTTAAGCTTAACGCCTCATGACATCTATAAAGGAAATTTAGGAACGTTACATATTTGATTAATCACAGCTTTAGCCTCATATTTCTCAACAGCACTAATCAACTACAGATTTACATTTCGCCATGTTCCGAAGTGACGTTTGTTGTCAAGGTCTGGTGCTACTATAGGGGACCTGGACATGAATAGTGTGAGTAACATAACGAGACAATGAGAGTAAGAATAAGAACAACAGTAAACATTGAGCGGCGCGTGTCCAAGAGAGATAAAAAACAAGAGATCACATAAACCTTGTGTCCAACAATCCAACGGAAATAACGACTTTACCACAAATAGAAACAACCTCTCGAGTCTTTGGATCCAGTGATGAACTACCCTTACTGGAGAGCAAAAGAACTGGCCTTTACAGCATCGATCGAACATCAGCCCCTGTGGATTTGATTTCGTCAAGATCTAGGTCTTCGCTGTTACTGCTTTCGTGTCTTGAAGAGCCATCAGATGCAGAGCCATTCACTAATGATATTAGTCAACCTTGTTGTAGAACAGATACTGGGTGGTACTCACATTCGAGGGCATTGATGTCAGCTGGAAGATCATCTATCTGACCCTCCAGCGCCTTCAACTGTCGGTGCTGTCTACGCTTCCGAAGCTCCTTGAATGCAGGGACAATGACATCGTGATACCAGTCAGGATTCAGGGACAGCTCATCCCAGTCCCAGTGACCCACGATTTCGTCCGCTTGAACTCTCCACAGGCAGATGTAGTGGCTGTTCAGTTCCTGATCGCTTATGTTCTGGTATGGGATGTCAACGCCATAGTATCGGCTCTGATCGCCGAAACACACAACTGGCCATCCTGACTCGAGGCGAACTGCAGGGTCAACGGCCGTTATGGTCTGTCGTTCTCTGTACGGACGGCCTTTTCTGTACTCGGCCAACTCTGTGAGCGCTGTGGGCGAGGAGGTGAAGGAGATGTACGGTGTAGGTGCCCATTCACCGTTTCTAATGTGTGTCTGCAGGGACGATCGTCGGGCTTCAAATGTATCCAAGGGCATGTTGACAGCTCTGGCGTACATGTTTCCAGTCTGGCGATCTGGTTGACTCCCTGAACAGGAGTCCCATGTCCTGAGAAGAGGGCGGTCATGAGGCTCTCCCCACGCCGCTTGGACAATAGGAGACCAGGAGTTCAAGGGACCTTGTGGCCTGGATATAGCGCCCGTTCCTTGGGAAGGGCTTAGGAGGGCAGAAACAACGGAAGAAGTTTTGTATGCCATATTTGAGGCCGGTGTTTGCAGGAGCTGGGGCTGTCGGTCGGCCAACTCGAGGTATCTGCAGAGACGGATGTGGTATTCTCAGTTGGGGATACAAGACGAATGCTATCGTCGATTACAGTCATGTTAGTTGAGCTTTGGAGTCATAGACAGTTTAAATAGTCCAAGAACAACGAGGCCTCCTCCTTGCTGGGCATACCACCCTCCTATGCAGTAGGCCGCAAGGCACTCATTTCGCACTACAAGTGTTCCATCGTATTCTATCAAAGTTTCTGTGCTTCAAAATAGTAATGGTCGGCCTCCAGCGTTGACTGTCTGTCCAGTTGTTGGATTATATGTGGCTGAGCAGGCCGGGCCACTGAAGCGGCCGGGCGACCAACACACAAGGCTTTCAGGAAACATGTGGGCTTCTATAAGGGGATTTAATGGGCTTTGTATGGTTCTATTCAAACGTAGTTATATCTGAGCTTGATTGTGGTACCCTGCAGGAGAGGCTCCATTTGTCTAAGGACATTCTACTTGCTTCATTATACAGACGCTCATACTAGCCACTTCATCTTCTCAACAGCTACATTGAACCCAGAGTCGATAATAAACAGACCTGTCTTGATACATAGACATCCCAGGATGTACAGGACACTTCCAGCGTTGACGACTTGAGCAAGTCTATTATAAAGAATGATTTTCATAAAAACCAAGAATGTTGCATGCTTGATGTTGTGAGAACAAGATATAGAGTATAGTATATTGAAGTACAAGACTACTTCAGATGCAAGCTGACTGTGATGAATGCAACATGATATAACAATGCCAGTTCAACCACTGTAGTCCAGAATAACCGGTATAAGCTCAAAGAGACGCCCAATCCATGCCGTCAAACGCAACTCTGACATGCAAGGCTCATATCTTATTCTCTCCCAGGAAGAATAGCCCCGCCCGCAACGAATCTCTTAGGACTATCTCGGCCTGGGCCTTCGTCGTGCTGCTCTCCGCTTCCTCCTCTATCGCTGCCTTTGGAGCCACTCCCTCCTCTGGCGACGTCGGACTCGGCAGCTGCCCGTTCTTCTTGAACAAGGGCACAAAATACCGTCTGCTCAGCGTACGCTTCTGTCCTCTAATGTTGTTGTTGTTGTTGAAGGCTACTGGGGGAGGCTTCGCCACCTTTGAGATGGGCAGTGGCGGACAAGTGAAATCTGCCTTGTCAGGCGGACTGAACTTGGCCGAGGACAAGGTCAGGGGCTGCATCACATCGTGAAGCAGTTCCCTGCCCAGGGTGCTCATAGTGCAGTTGGATGATGTGCGATATCGGGGGCCGTGGGATGAATCGCGCTCGTCACCAACAGCTGGCCTAGGGATAGGTGGTAGAGGACCTTGTGGTAGGGGGCTTTGCAGCGGAGAGTTCTGTGGTGGAGGATTCTGTCGCAACGGATTTCGAGGTAGAGGACCTCGCGGCATAAAGCTCTGTGAGAAAGGTATGTTTGGCAATCTTGGTGATGGTAGAGGCGCCTTTGCCAAAGGCGTCGTTGACCCCGAAGGCTCAACTCCCAACATCTGAGCAGCTTTTGATGGCAACGTTGTCGGTGGCAGCGATCGATCCGAGGCTATCTCGATATGGGCGGTACTGGTATCGTTTCCAAAAGATCGTTGAGAGTATACAGACGCTGAATCGGGGACCGATATCCGGTGGTTGAAGGTGTGACGCCATGACGCACGAGTCGAACTGCCGGATGTTGTTTCTGGCTTTGGACTCTTTTTTTGTGATGATGTCGCAGTATTAACCTGTCGTCGACGAATAAGGTATTGTTTGTAGATGAGGACGCCAACAAACACCGTTACTACAAGGATGATTCCGGCAGCAACAGTTCCTCCAACAATAGCACCCTTCTCGGTCCCATTGGTTGTGCGCTTATTCGAGTCCTTGTCTTGTGAGATATCTTCGTCCTTCGTGATCAGATCTTTGGAGAGTCTAGAGCTTTCCAGAATATGATATACCAGTGATTTGACGTCTTCCCTACTCAACCCTGGTTCTCTTGGCGAGATCGGCCTTGCTTCCGCATACTGGGTAATGAAGACCACCAGAAGATACATCGGGAGTTGTACCCAAGAATTCGTCATGTTCGTGGCAATTGTTCGTGTCGTCGTTATGTCTTGAAGCCATCGTGGAACTACTCCTGAACCTCGGGATTCATCCACCTATAAACTACTGGTCGAGCGTTGTGTCTTCGAGGCTCTTCGTTCCGGGTCTTGAAAGCATGGCAAGAATAGTATCATCTCGGACGGGTCGACAAAGAGCCTTGGATCAGGCTACCCTAAGAAGTCATCTCGAGGGTGCTTCGTTATATCATCTCATCAGACGTTTCGTTCGTATCGCACTGGGATATCGATCCGTTTCCATTGTCCCTCAAAGAATCCCAGCTTGGCATCGTGTTTCATTTGTCGATCGATATCGTTGAACAAAGAATTCTGGGTAATAATAGTCTCGAAGAACAAAGAACGGCCTTGACCAACGTCTTATATGCATTGAACTCTCAGCCTGCGGGAAGGCTAGTAAAGGTTTCACGTTTCTTTGACATTGAAAATAGAAATCCAACACGAGTCCTTCTTACATTCTTTCCTGATGAGTGACAAAACAGCAGCACACGACACATTTATGGCTATGGTATCACAGATATGCAGGGTGATGGCGTTGAGATAAGGTTACAGAGAGCAACAGTCCTGGATTGATATGCGGCCGTTTCTTCTGCAACGCGCATAGTGCATTTCTTGGATCTGCGGACTGATAAAACATACAGCACAGCCATACTCCGTACACAGGTTGTGATTGGGAGCCCAGCTATCTAATCTCGAGCCCTCAAGGACTTTTGAGAGCGACGAGGGGCTGATAGCCACGTAGGAACGTAGAGATGACTCGCATTGAACCGTGCAAGAGATAACACAACACATAAAGTCTCAGCAACCCCAGCTTGTTGTGAGCCCAACGTCCTGCTGCTATTTGCTCGAGACTGGCATCAAAGACACCTCTTGGCAACAACCGCCATAAGGTAGTCTGGGGGTTGCCAAAGGGTCTTGAGTACGACAAGGGCTCGAGAAAAACCTCAAGACACTGGTGTTGCCAACGAGATTTTTGCGGTTTCAATGATCGCATCATGGACCATTGCCTCCGTGACCAGCCCCTGCCTGATGATCACAGCCTTAGACGCCAAGGCCAGCCGAGCAGCAGGCTGCAGGCCCCTCGAGATAGGAGATAGCATGGTCTTGTCCGGAGTATTGAACTTATGCTTCTTGCCCCTTGACCTCCGACCAAGACCCCTACCTCGCGGCAAAGCAATGCTGCATTTGGTTTCCGAGTCATCCTGCTTGTCCTTGTGTGCTTATTTCCACCGGATGCAAGGAAGCAAAACCCGGGCCTGGGAGCTCAAAAGGTGATTCTGCACCGAGACAGCTTTCTATCCTTGAGATTGTCTCTGTTGATAGGCGTCTCGCGGAAAGGATTTGACCGAAGCTAGAGACCTGTGATGCCGGTAGCAAAATGGCCCATGACAGGCTTACTGCTTTTCTTCCTTGTTGGTCTCTGCCGCTCAGAGGCATCTCACATGTTGATTTGCGGGCTAGGTGAGTGCTGCGGGCGTTGGAGCGGCGGAGAGAGATCTGATCGGTCAACCCACTCCTAATGCCTGGGGGGACACAAGCAGGCATGACATATTAATATCTGTCTCTATCTTTGGCCCACACCGCTATAGTGGGGCGACGCTCCGGACTCTTGTGCGAGATCCCGCCCAAGAGTTCAACCTCCAAATTGTCTCGTCCTTGAGCATGTTACAGATCGTATTGCCCATGGGACCAGAGAGACTTGATTTGCTCTTCACAGCCACCGGATTTCCCCTTGAGGGCTTTCCGGGCCTCTGATCCCTGAACAGCCAGCCTGACATGCTGTGCGGCGTGTGGGGAAGTCTGAAGGGTAACATGCATCGTGCTTCGTTCCCGTTGTCGTCGTTGAGTTGCATCAACACATGCTTCCTTTCATGCCAGAAAGCGGAGAGATGCACATGAACTTGACACTCATGAGCCGTCCAAATCGATCCAGGACCTGACGGAAACGTACTCCCGGCATGCCTTCCTGGATGTCCCTCACTCCTGCTAGGTCAACTGGGGCTGAATCAATTAGCCATTCTGAAGGGTTCTGCAAGCCCAAACATGTGTCGGTTTGCTTGTTACCCGAGGCAACCACTTGTCTATGTCCTCGTACGCTTATGACGAGTGAGAGCGAAAGGAACTGCTCGATCCAATAAACTGGAAAAAGCCCCGGGCGTCTTTCCAACATCTGCAACAAGCTTATCGAGACTTGGATCTTTGTTTTCCCGGATGTTGCAAACCAAGATCACTAGTTCTATATCCATTGTTGACCGATCAGTGGATATGATTGAACAACAGGCTAATAGAGCCCGAATCCACTCTGCCATTGGCGTAGTACCGCAGTACTCAGGACTCTCATGGGTGGTTGAGCCGCTGACACCATGCTCTGTTTAGTGCAACAGTTTGAATCATTTGCGGGCGCAATGTTGACACGAGCCTGTCATAGCCCAGCAGTTGCGGGCCATCAATAGGAACGGGGTCCAACAGATGACCAGGGTTGCCGTTCGCCCATGCCTCCAGGCTCCCGGCCCGAGTACTGACTGTGGAATGGAATTCGTTTTCGGTGTTATTTTATGATACCTTCGAATAGATTGCGACTAGGAGAGTTTAAATATGCCGTCCAGAACTTCTCAGCCTCCAATCGTGATCCTTATGATCGGTTTTCGGGTCTCAGATGGCCAGTCAGCCAGCATATTTTGGTCCGTCCGCAGCATGATGCTATGGTGCGACAGAGCTGGCTCCTTGAGGGACCTAGCTTATTAGCAACAACAGTCAATTGACCCTGAATAGTACACATATATCAGTTATACGCTCTAACTCTTCTCCTGTTGATGAGAAGGGAAGATGTGGGAACAACCAACTCTGATGCCCAAGTACCACTAGCAGGACCCCCAGCCCTCCTAGCCCGCCCGTCAACACCCCCGCCAGCTCGTGGGTATCAAGTGGGGGTTAATGCAAGTGCTGTGAGTGAAAGTGTTACACTCCGCCAGAATCTTGACACTCACTGTTCGTTGTCTCGAACCGTCGAACATCGTCATGCAGCTCGCCCGGGATACACACATGCGGCTAAAATAAGCATTTGTATAGCCAGGGGTCGCTTTTGCCTGCTACTTCTGTCGGCTAATGCATGCATTGAATGATTGATTCTTCTAATGGGAATTGAAGCTATTAGGCATGGGAATATCAGAGCTTGAGATATCAGAATGAGATAAGTCGACCGAAGCTAGTAAAGAATAATTCCTGCCATGTGATAAGTTAAAGCCGGCAGTGTTGTTATCTATACCGTCCCACACTCTTTCCACATGTTGGCGAATATTAGAACAAAAAATAAGATTCAACGTGCAGGATGCTTGTTCCCCAAGCCCTCTACGAGGGAACCATTGAAGAATGTCAGATTCGATTGGTACGAAAACGATGTGCTGTGTAAGAGCCCTGCCGTCTCATTAGCACTCAAACGACCAATTTGAATGGTTGCCTGCCAGTCATGTGTTTTCATGCCAGGCTGATCTTGAGACAGGTGACGTCGATAACTGACTTTGCTTTCATGGGAACGGGTACAGACGATGCAGAGTCCCCAGAGTGCTCCGCCTACGATTGATGATACAGCGAGCGGAGCTGGGCTTGTGCTCCAATCCCCCGGCTCTGTTCTCCAGCTCCCGTATCCCCCAAACCTACCTTGTCGGTGCGATACCTAAATTTCCAGAACGAAGTTCCAAACTTAAAAAAGCTCGAGGTCGCAGTCAGTGAATCGTCCAATGAGCACCCATAGGAGGTATATCGGCAATGTGGCTGATGAAGAGTCTTGAGCTTTGCCAGTACAACCTACCCGTTTGTGCAGACCCAGTACAGTACAGTACAGTACAGTACAGTACATCGTGAGAAGCTGAGAGAACTTCTGGCCAAGACGAAACACTCTGTCTGTTTCGTTGGGACTGGTACACAAAGCCATCAACCTGTTCTGTATCGAGCAACACGCGACCAGGTACACTGAAAATCGTCATGTTAGGCTGGATACATGTGGCGTTCGGCCAGATGGCTCCACTATCTAAATAAGTCACCTTAGGATATGCCAGGGTTCTTCCAGATGCGCTCAAACATCTCATTCCCGCCCATCCAGATTCATATCTGAAGTTGCCTCTCATTCTTTGAGGCAGCGAGCAGCGCAGCAACTTGCCACAAAAGTGATCGCCAAGATGTTCGGCGAATGTTTGTCGATGAGGAAATTCCACTAGCCAGATCAGGAGTCCGAAGTCGCAAGATACGTATACCACGTTGGTATCCGTATGCAGAGTCGACAGGGGCCATCAGCTATATCGGACTGGGATTGATGTTGGCGGGGGCAGCAATATCTGAAATAAACAACAAGCAGAGGTAACGAGGTAAGTAGAAATATGAACGGGCGTCGTGACTCGAGAGTTGCTTTGGTGGTTTTGAAGAGAAGAGAGCTGGTACAGAGTGACAAGCCATGCTTGGCCGTTGATGGACAAGCCAGGCCAAGACTAATAACCAAGTATAGGCTGCCGTGTTGCGAGAACGGTAGAACGGCTGAACGGTTATGCTTGTGGCGGTTAACTGAACCTCGAGGCATGCCATGTGTGTTACGGACCAACGGGACGGCGTAGATCGCGCCTTTGGTCGATAGTCTATCCGCTTGGCTGGTGTCGGTTTGGTTCGGACGTGCCTAGCGCCCCTCAGTCTTCGGCACGACTGACAAGCCAGCACCGTGGGTCTGGAGTAAGCGGTCTTTGCCCGAACAATAGTGAGCGACCAGTCATGGATCTGGAGTTCGTCATCCCATCAGAGTCTCTGCTGTTTATGTGGTACTTGGTCCTTTCCTATGGTTGGTTGCATTGGTTGTGTTGATTGGCATCCATGATAGGTCGGCAGTTTCCATATGATGGTTTTTGTTTTTATAGGGACAGGCACTCGATGATGATTTGTAGGAATAATGGCAAACGCATCTTGCGAGAGAGAAAGTAGAGTCGTGGCTTGCGACTGCCCGCTCCGCTCTTTCCCGATATTGAGAGTACGTGGTACTTCTACTACTGATTTGGAAGGCACTATGTCGTCTGACTGCAAGGCGCATCCGTACTCGGAGGAAGATAAGGTATGAGGGAAAAACAGTGATCAAAGTTTCGCCGAGCTGGCGCAGACAGATCTTCAGGGTCGCAATAAAAAGTAGAAAAGGTTTCGAAAACGTACTGAGACATGTTTATTTTATTTAAAGGTCACTGCAATTGCTTTAGAAATATGAATAGATCGTAACTACTAGTATAGCGATGAAGTATTGCGTCACAACCTGTATCATAACAAAATTGACGTCTCGTTCAATATCCTCGCTGTCACTCTCAGGGCTAGAGGACGCGACGATGCCAGGCCACATGAGTACCCATGGCATACGGGCCTGGACCCTTGGAATCTGAAGCACTCGTCAAGCTTAGCATAGCATCATC
Organism: Fusarium nurragi; assembly: GCA_012977755.1. Lineage (NCBI taxonomy): Eukaryota > Fungi > Ascomycota > Sordariomycetes > Hypocreales > Nectriaceae > Fusarium > Fusarium nurragi. Next base: position 78,451 of record JAALXI010000098.1, on the reverse strand, counting down.
CAAGGCCCTGGCTCTGACTAGGGCGGAAACACAAGCAATGGATGGATCATGGGTTTACTCCGTACCTACGATGGAACGTGGAGGCCCGTTTATGGGAATCGGTGTTGCAACGCTGAATCCACCAGCAAGTGAGTGCTTTAATGAACTTCTCCTCTTGAGGCAGTGACTCTTTAGCGAGCAAAACGCGCATCACGCCCAGCCTTCATAGTTCATCTTTGTCGATTCGGGCCTAAGTGTTGTGGCGGGATCCGCTGCGAGGGGCACTACCTGTCGAGACGATGAGTCTGTCATTAATTCATTCAGTCTCAGTCACGGTGCATCCATCGCACATCGATCCCCGAGCCAGCCCAGAGACTCTCTCCAACACTAGGATTGCGCGTGGGGCACTAACAGTTTGCTGCGTGGAATTAAACGAACCAGTAGCCTTTGCTCCCTCCATCTTCTCTCTCGCTTCATTGAATTGTCTTCATAGGCTTCAGATTCGACTTGACTCAAACAATACAACTTTCAAAACTCTCCGCATCCCGCCCCCCTCCACATCTTTAGTCTTGGCCTTCCCGTCATCTTGTCTATACATCATCCAGCCCGTCGTTGCATCCTATATACATAACACATACTACGTACATCTCGACATACATACCACCAGCTTAACGTACGTTTCCATTCTCGATCGTTTCTTGTACATCAAACAACCATCCCATCCATTCAAATCTCCCTCCTCCGTCCAGCAGCGCCCGCTCACCCGCTCTGTACTGAAGCTGGGTGTCCACTGAAGCCCCCCGGAGACTCCCCCGAAAACAAACACCCCACCCGACCGGAACCTGGTGTATCCCAGTGGTGGCCGCTTTTGGGTGTGATGAAAGTGGTTGCCCTGATCTCAGCGAGGTTGGGCTTCTTTACAGGGCTCTTCTGCTCTCAGCTACACTGTAGTTAGCCATCAATACCTCCACTACCTACCTATAGTAAGTTGAGCGGCATCTGCTCTGCTTGCAGCTGCAGCTGCAGCAGTGCAACCCACACCCGAGCTTTCTCACACCCTCTCACTAAAGCCACTACGTGGGGGGTCCTTCTCTTCGCCGTCACCTCAGCCTCTTGCTCTCACTCACCCATTCATCCAAACTCTCTTCCTCTTTCACACGCTCTGTACTCCGTCCGCTTTCGCACTACCACAAATCTTCCAATACCCATGAGCACATCTGTCTCATTCGCAAACTCAAGTCCTATTCTGACCATGAATCCAACAATAACAGAGCACGACTTTCGTTTTCCCAGAAGACCAAGTGCATGGCCCACCGCTACCGCTCACCACGCTCCCACTCAACGCAGCGGCCAGTCGAGCCACAACCCAAATTATCGTGACCCCTCGGCCAGCTTCAAGGAGCACAAGACCGACATGGCCGGCACCTATTCCCTCGCCAGGCAAGGCATGGGCGGTACTGCCCTGTTCCCATTCCTCCAGAATGGCCTCGCCGATTCCGATCGCAGTGTCGACAGGATGCAGCAGGACGATCCGCTTGCAACTCAGGTCTGGAAGTTCTTTGCGAGGACCAAGCAGCAGCTTCCCAGTCAGCATCGCATGGAGAATTTGACTTGGCGCATGATGGCTCTCAGTATGCGCAAGCACAAGGAGCAGCAGCAGCAGCAGCAGAGACAGGAGGAGGCAGATGCCCGACGAAAGAGGAACATAGACGCCAGCAACCGGTATGTAATTTGCTATTTGTTCTCGGATCACCATCCGCGATTCTCACCGCGCGCTCTTGCCCTTCTGCCCATGACGTGCTGACCAGGGCCCCAAAGGCTTACACGCCCGATGATGCAAAACTCTCCTAGCGGCATTGCCCAGCTGCGAAAGTCTTCTGAGAATAATATGGCCCAGCCGGATGCCATGAATCTTGACGATTTTATCTTTTCCGATAACTCTGCTTCGCCCGTCAACTTTGCGTCCCCACAGTGCGACAGAATGGCCGACGACAGGCCCGGCAGTTCAATGGCCTCGGCCATTCCCATCAAATCCCGCAAGGAACAATCGCTCCAGGCTTTTGTCCCACAATCCGTTCCTGTCCAGCCCCTTCACCAGGCCACTCAGGGTAACGAGTTCAACTACGTGAACCGCCATCTTCGGAAAACCAGCATTGACGACCGAAGAGTGAGTGATTCTTTTATGACCCCTCTATTTTGTGTGACTGGTTGCGCTTGTTCCCCTCGCATCGCAAACTTTCTTTTCTATGTACTTTGAATTTCACATGTGACAGCACGCTCATTATACGCGCGGCTGCTAACCTTCGCAAACAGACTCGAAAGCGCCCCGCTGATTTCTCACCACATGTCCCGGCTGTCAATAGTACTGTTGCGCAGACTGATCTTGATCTTGATTCGGAGCTTCATGACTATTCTTTGGATCAAACGAACCAGACCAGCGTACCCCAGCAGCCCAATGGCACCGGTGTTCCCTTCGGCCTCGACACTTATATGGAGAATGATTCCATCACCAACAACAATGGAAACTTCCAGCAGAATTTCTCCTTCTCTCCTTCCACCTCACCTTTGATACCCCACGGTCCCTTTTCTGCGATGTACCACAATTCATCTGTCCCCTCAGTACCTGTGAACAATAACAACGACTTTTACTCGCCCCCAGGGTCGGCATTCCCGTCAAATGTTTCAACCCCACACCCAGTGCCTGAGCAGGAGGGATTCTATTTCGGCTCACAGGATGCGCGAACTCAGCGGCCTCAAGGCTTCCAGCAAAGTATTGGAAGCATGCTTAGCCAGCAGTTCATGTATGGGGGACCCAACGGCAACAGCAGCAGTACCATGTTCTCCGCCCCAGGAACTGGATCAGAGTCCATGTCTGCATACAGCACCGCTCCCAGCTCATTTGGGCACATTGACCCCTCTCAGGTGTTCCACAGTGATCAGCCCGTCACCTCGCCTACAATGCAAATGCAACCAGATAACATGTTCTCTTTTGGAGCTGACTCTGATGATGAGGATAACAATGCATTTGCTGATCGCAATGTGTCGATGCAAAAAGATATTTCTTCATCGCTCGATGAATCTGGATCCATGGGCTGGGACGCGAGTTTACCAGGCCAATTCAGCACACAAGCTGCTCGATTCCCCGGCGGACCAACGCGCAAGCAGGTGACGATCGGGGGAGCAACGACTGATTTTGTTGAAAACAACGATAACTGGGAATCGAACGGTCTAGAGCGATCTCAGTCACAATCTTTTAGGGGAGGCAGTTTGAGGAGACAGCATCCCAAATTGCCGCGAAACGCGTCCACGCCAGTGCATTTTGCCGGACAGCAGAATGGGTTCGACCAACTTGCACAATCTATGCAAAGCTCACCTGCTGGTGATGCCAATGGGACCATGTCGGGATTCTCATCTGTTGCTCCAAGCAGGCCATCGTCCCCCCCTCTGTCCAAGCAGGGATCAGCAACAAACCTGCAGTCAGCCGCAGGCAACGGTAACGATGGGAATGCTCCGACTACGTGCACGAACTGTTTCACTCAAACGACACCTTTGTGGAGACGAAACCCTGAAGGCCAGCCACTGTGTAACGCTTGTGGTCTTTTTCTCAAGTTACACGGTGTTGTGAGACCGTTGAGCTTAAAGACTGACGTTATCAAAAAACGCAATCGTGGTTCTGGAACCAACGTACCAGTAGGGGGAAGTAGCACCAGGACGAAGAAGACCGCAAGTGCGTTGAACTCTCGCAAGAACTCGACTTTGTCGATATCTACTGCGGCAGCAAATAGCACCAACCCAACACCAAAAGCAACTACACCACCCGCTCCCAGTCAAACTGCGAGCAGCAAGGATGTCGAAAGCCCTGTCAGCGGTACTACATCAGGCACAAATACCGCTGGAAGCACGCCAAACAGCCATGTCGCTGGTCCAGGCCCCCCTTCTGGTTCTGTGGGTGGTAAGGGAGTTGTCCCTATCGCAGCTGCGCCACCCAAAACCAGCCCTGGGCCTGGTGCTTCGTCGATGTCGATGCAGCGACCTTCCACTGCTTCTTCAAAACGACAGCGTCGTCACAGTAAGAGCGTCGGAGGAGATGTACCAATATCTATGGATATCGACAGCCCCGAGTCAACTGGCTCTATGGATGCCCCGCGCCCCTTTGGCTCCTCTGCCGGGCTGTCTAGCTTGCCCGGTGGCATGTCCGCCAGTAGCTTCAGCCTCAACCAGCGACCCAGTACGCTGGGCTCAGCCACAGGCATGATCAGCATGTCCGGGGGACAAACAAGCTCGCTCATTGGTAGCTCCGCTGGTCCACAAGAATGGGAGTGGTTGACAATGAGTCTCTAGTGTCAAGGGCAAACAAATTATACAAAAGCACCGACAACAAGTTCTACTGTTCGAATGAAAGAGGTAACAGTAAGTCGTGGGGGTTTCGAAGCTGGTTCTGCGTAAATACGAGGGTTGTACGAACTACAACATTTGACGAGACGGAATGATTTGGAGGCGTTTTAGATGGAGGCGTTTACTTGGAATTTTATGAGACGACGAATTGATACCTTACTCGGATATATGCCAACAGTGGCGGGTTATGTCGCTTGCGGTGTTGTCGGGGTTTTATATGGAGGGAGGCACTGCCGTCGTACTGTTATTGCTGGGCATCCATACGTGTGCCAGAGACAATGATGGTATGGGAAATGGTTCAACTATCACAACATCCACTTGTCAATAGCCAGGAAATGCTCAGTGTGGTGTTAGTTATGGAGCGAGTTCGATGGTTGGGGTACGCAACATGCACTGTTTTGAAAGAGATGATACCATTTGAAAGCTTATATATACACTCATTCACTCAACTGCAGTATTTCTGTGCAGCGCCTTTTGGTTGACTGTTACCTCCTGGTTACCCCATCCATCGTACATCTAAGATGCTGGGAGAGCTTTCTGATCAGTCTATGCACCGTTGAAACAAGCATATGCCCGTTCAAGTTTAACACAAGGTGGTGCCTTCATTGACATAGGTACATGCTCTCTTGTAAAGCCTCTATTCATTGGTTCGTAAACTACTACATGATCGTGTTGATCTTTTACCGTTTGTTTTCTCTTCCCTATCCTTATTTATACCTGCCAAAGTAAGGTGAAGACAAAGCAGTCCTATTCTCCAAACATACGTACACAACCGCAACTATTCCCGAAGAGTGGCAGCACTCAGACTCCTTGCCACTGGACCACATACATGAACCTGGTCCGTATAAAACTCCTGCCTGCCTGCCTGCCTGCCTAATGAAGAGCAAAAAGACCAACTGCAGAACTCTGCAGTGCCACAAACATGATCAAAAGTGGTAATACAGCAACGTCAGAAAAGAAAAGGAAAGTAATGCGAGGGCGAAGATAAGAAAGCCGTCAAGTACCCCCATTATCATGGCACGCATGTATGCCACATCGCAGACCCCCAATTAACTGATTTCGGGATACAATCGCTCACATCGCATCAGAAGAGGGCTTTTCCCCTGTTGACGAATCCACGCCAACCCACAACCCTCTGGGAAATTCGAGGCTCGCCCTAGAACATCGTTCCGAATGTCTCATCAGTCGGGATGCGCTTTCGGGGGCTTCCACCATCCTCTGTAGCAGGTTTGCGATGTCTGAACGTAAAGCCGACAAAGAGGCTCTTGCTCATTGGATCCTCACGTTCAGCCATAGTTTCTAGGGCTTGTTGCTTGTCGTGAACCTCCTTGTACTTGGCCATATCAGCTTCATTGGTGAAGTCATCGAAGTAACCAGCATCAGTTTCCGAGTCCAGCTCGGGAACAAATGGCGCACGGGTTTGTCGAAGAACATCCCATTCAACTTCGGCAAAGTAGTGGTGAGCATAGATATCCTTAATATTCGAGAATCGTCTTGAGCGGGAATTGATGCATCTGCACAATGGTCAGCTCATTTTCATGGACCCAAGGATAGGTTACATGGGTCTACTTACGTGCAGATAAAGTTCCAAGTTCGGTTGCTTAAGAAATAGTTAGGATCCTCCCACACAGGCCTCTTCAGCACTTCCTTCCAGTGCTTCAGATTACGCCATGTCTCGTCAGGGGTAGCGCCCGCGAAGGGAGGAAATCCAGTGAGGGCCTCAAACAGCATGCAACCCAAACTCCAGTAGTCCACTGTGAAGTCATATTCCTCCCCTCTAAGGACCTCTGGGGCCATGTAGTCGGGTGATCCCACAATGGACTTGGCATAGTTGACATCATTATCACGCATCGTCCGGTAGCTCTCTCGGCGCTCAGCCACAGTTCGCTGATCCATGGGCTTGCCAAAGGGAACTGAACTTTCGGACGCCTTTTCTAGCTTGACACGCATCGACTCAATCTTGGATGGGGCGAGGACACCGGCTGCAAGGCCGAAATCGGTCAGCTTGATGTGACCTGTGGAATCGACAAGGAAGTTCTCCGGCTTTAGATCTCTATGGATGTAGCCCAGCTGATGCAGAGCGTCGACAGAGCAAAACATCTCGGCGATGTAGAAACGGGCGTGGCGGTTGGACAGCACACCTGTGTTGTTAAGCAAGGTGCGGAAGTCACCGCCAGGCACGTACTCCATAGCAAGATAGATACTCCTTTCGTCCTGGAAAGAGTAGAGGAGCCTAACAAGCCACTCGCTCTGGGCGGTGGTAAGAATATCTCTTTCGGTCAAAACATGGCGGACCTCATCAAGCTTGAATAATAGCTTCTTGCTCATGACCTTGAGGGCGCAAACTTCGCGAGTATCTTTCTTTTGAGCCAAGAAAACTTGACCATAACCGCCTTGACCAACTTGTGTCAGGATTTGGAAGTCGCCGTGTCGAAGTCGTACTCGACGCTTGCGGAGATTGGCGCGCTCTCGTCCGGCATACTTGGACCACATTTGATTGTGTGTCTGCTCATCGGTCTCTGGAGGTGGGGGATATTCGTTTTTGAAGGCTGTTAGTCGGTTTTGTCGAGAGCCAACATATGTGAGAAGATCGAAATAATAGTCTAGGAAATCTGGTAGGCATTAGAGACTGATACTCAACCAAGGGAGCAGTGCATACAAAGTTGTGTAACATTAACCATTCGCTTAACGTTAGGCTTCTGGAGGATTTCGCGCTCTTCTTCTGTCAGACCTCGAGCTGTGTTGAATCTCTTGGTCGCGGGTGTGGTAGGTCGGTCTCTATGCTCATAGAGCTGCTGGCGAGAAACAGCAGCATGGCTGTGCTGGTGGGAAACATCCGCGGCACCCAAACGAGAGGGAGGAGGTGTGTTTTCCTGGCCTTGCTTCTTGGGGCTTCCTGGTCGCGCCTTATGAACGACACTTTCATCAACATTGGCACTGGACTCGTCAAGAGGCTGGGTCTTGGTCTTGTTAGGCGATAGCGGGGTCACAACGCTCTGAGGACGGCCCAACCTCAGAGGTGGCTCGATAGTGGGAGGGTGAAGAGTCAAGGCATTTTCGAAGGCGGAAGGAAGATCGTGTGAGCCAGGAGGATTGGTCTTCTTGCTCGGGCTACCTTGGGGCGTGCTCATAGGGTTGAGGAAGTTGTCCGTTTTGGCGGAGAGCGTAGCAGGCATCACGGGCGTCGCTGGTCGTGAGCTATCGTTTTCGCCAACAGTGGTAGATCCTTTGCCACCAGGAAAGAAGCTGGACATGAAACTAGCCATGGTGAATTGTTTTCCCTAAGCAGGGTCTGCTTGATTCGGTTGGATAATAGGGAAGAAGCGCTCGTGAGCGTGTGGTGGGGATGTTTGGTTGTCGCAATGCGAGTTGGGGTTGGAGTCGAGGGGTAGTGGTAGTGGGCTTGGCCTGGTTGGTTTGTTTTGGGCAGCAGGCGGGTAGTGGGGAAACACTAAGTTAACAGATAAGACAGCAGTCAACAAACACTGAGAACTGGTAGTTGGCGTAAGTAAAAGAATAATATGGATGCTAAAACAAGCAAAGAAGGCTTCCCACGGTATTGAAATGAGAAGGAAAACAATGCAAAGAAAATAGCGCCATTTGACAAGACAACTAAGAAAGAGAGATGGGGAAAGCGAGTGATGGATGGCAAGAAGCTTGATGAAGCGGCAGATCAATATGGAGCCAAAATCGGGCAGATCGATCAACAATGGAGGACCCAGGGTTGGAGCAGCAACAATCGAGCTAGCTTGTAGTGGGTCCATTTGCCTGCCACAGGTGTAACACTACCTACCGGGCATCGCCTACCTCAGCCAAACTCATAGCCCTTACCACTGCCAGTATTCATAGTTAGTCGCGAAGAGGAAGATACCATGTACCATAGATGCAGTTACGTGGCATTGTAGCCTATATCTGCGGTATCACATTCTCCTTTTCAACTCAACAGTCTCCTCATGCTTGTTCATCTGGATGGTATTGCTCTCAAGCGGCCATTGGTTGATGTGCAACAAACAAAGATACGAGGGGAGATGCGAATGACTGGACATCAGTCGATTGATTTTCATTATTGATTCTCTTATCAAGTGATTAAATCAATGAACCTGGCTAATAAATCAGTAGACATGTCAATCAATTCCATAAATCCATAGACAGATATTTCGAAACGCTGGCCTTAGACTTGACTGTTAGGACCCTAACTTCGTCAAGCCGTGTACGACTGGATGCAATTCTATCAGCACACACCGCAAGCTTTGCTATGCTGTAGGCTTTGAAATCACTTAGACCAACAGACGGTATCAAGCCTTCGAATGTATCTGGAATATATGTCCCAACATTATGACTTTAGGAGAGACAAAGGCAAGCGAGCGATCTCAAAAAGCTTTGGAAAGGTTTGGATAGTTGATGCGACAGTAATTAGAATGATAGAGGTGGAAGATCCGTTTGATTTTTTATTGATTGAGTGTCTTGGCTTGCTAAGCTTTTTCAAATATCTCACTGTAGGACAAAGAACAAGGTCTATCCCCGTATATTTTTGTTCCAATATTCTGTGATGTCCAGCTGTCGTAGCATATCTCTTGAGATCTTTCTCTCCACACCGTCGAAAGTAAGACTAACTACTGAGACGGCTTAAAGCTCAATGTGTCAAACCAGCCCTTGCACCACTGTTGTACTTAAACCCGATCCAGAGGTTTCAACGGCCATATTCAATCTAATCTTAGGAGTAGGCACAAGTTTGAAAGACCTTAGACCACTAGTTCGGATATGTAAACAATGAAGGCAACATGCTGGACCTCCGACGTGTTCCCGTACATACAGTATATGTTTGAGGATATCACTGGTACGTATCCACGCTGATGCAGTACACGGGACACCGACTACAAGCGTGAAAAAGAAACTATGTGTCATAAAGGGCGAATCTGCTATTCTCCAGTCGATGCGATCGGAATGCTTCCCTTCGTGCTAGACTCGACAACGCCAGAATTCAACTTACTCTTGGTCAGGATGGAGGCTGTATACTCAGTGGAATTACTAGTAATTTGTCCGGTGGAAGGACCGTATTGTAGTTAAACAGAAACGATTGTGATAGAATAGTAAGTAACACACAACGAAGGGGACATGCATGGTAGGTCCGTGATATTTATCTCAAGTGCAAACCAGGCTCGATTACTTTCATCAATAGACAATACGAGCCCTATCCTAGCATTATACACGAGGCAGAGGCAATCGAGATAGTGGCGATATAGTATGGGTTGTGTTAGTTTCAGTAGACTGAAGACTATAGAGAGTTAAGCAAGAAAGTCATGATAGACTGAGTTTGTGACTTTGGAATACCGTTGGGGCTCGCATATCATCCCTTATACTGTTTGGTAGATAGGATCTGTCCAGAAACCAGTTTCTGCATAATCACAGAGCTTACATGTAATTTGAATAGAGTTCTTAAGTAAATTCTTCGAGCTCTGCACCTTTCTCATGAGACAAGGCAAAAATTGCGAGACTCGTAGTCGAGCAATAAATGGCACTCATTTGGCAGGTTTGGCAAAATCACTGGCTGAATGCTACTTCAAAGTTCATTCATTTCGAAGGAGATGGACATGTGCTATGATATATGATATGCTTCCCCTCTTCACGACGACATTGTGATATGTGGGTCGTTCGTTGCGTTTCAACAGTGTCGAGCCGGTTTCAGCCGGCCAGGACGAGGATCTAATCTTATCAATCTACGGCTTGGTCAGAGCGTAGCATCATCATGGGATCAGTCCCCTCAGCTTAGCGCGGTCAGCTTCCGCCGCATTCCACTATCAAAGACCTGACGCCGCCCTCATCCTGCCCACCTTTCGCTGGTTTTCCTCCCTTCTCCCTGCTTCTTTGTCTTCACCTAGCAAACTACGACAACCTCATTAAAGGCGTACCCTTCCGCCTAGGCGCTCAGTGTCGTATACTCTACCAACGCCCTACGACCTAGGTCTGCATCATGAGATTCTCTCACGCCATCACTGGCTTTGCTGCCACGGCGCATGCCTTCGTCCCCGCATCCAATATCTTTGGCGACAACGATGACGCCGATACCAGCGCTCCTCATAAGATTCCAACGGTCCGCGAATCTGTCGTCATGGCGCGTCGCATCCTCGCCCTTACCAAGCTCGCGACCCTCTCGACCGTGTTCCCACCTGGCCACTCCAACGGGGGCCCCGAAATCGTTGAGAACCGCCCGACTGGGCTCGAAGGAGTGCCTATCGGAATGATGGATTATATGGCAGACTGCGAGGATGAAGGCAACCCTACTATTCTCGAAATTAAGATCGCAACAACCTTCAAGAACGTTCGCGCGGGATCAAACCTTACCCTCTCCATGAACTGGGTCCCCCCATATCCGCCCGCCAAGCGCATCTCCCTACTTTCTCGATTGTCCGCCTATATCCCCTTCCTTCACGGCTACAATTACAACAGCCGTCAGGAAGAGTCCTCTTCGCCGGACACCGTTCCCTACTCAGCTGCCAACCTGCCCCGGTTCGCCCTCTTTGGCTACCTCGAGCCCATTGAGACTACACCCGTGTCAGCCATAAAGCTTGCGGCATGCTTCACGCGCAAGCACCAGGACGCCAAGTACTGGTTGCCTGGGAACATGATCCACGAGAGCTCTTGGGCGCGTCTGGTCGTTACCAAGATCTACTGGGTTGGCGGCTTTGGAGACCGAGCACGCATCGGCTGGCTTCCTGTCGACGAATGGAAGAACGTCACGAGGGATGAGTGGGAGAGCATCAAACTTCCCGGTGAGAAGAGAGACTGGAGCGAGTGGTCAGTTAACACTGCAGGAGAATTGTAATGATGATATGACCTGACCCCGATGACACACTCTTTTTATAGTTTAACGGGGTGAGAAGTTTTGGGCGGAGACATTCTTTTGCGTATGGATGCTAGCTATGCTTTTACTTTTATTGCGATCTTGATTATCTGCACGGGAGGAGTAGTTGTTTTGCATAACTACATATCTAGTATGGATGGCAATCATTTGACCGGGTTGTCTAGGCCCTTCGTGCATAGCATTGTTGTCGCACTTCACACCAGCGTCTTGCGGCGTTCTTCAAGGAGGTCCCTTGAACACTGGACGCAGATAGCCGAATCGACCAATCTTGAATGTACCTACTGCACGCGTAGTACATACCCTGGTTCACTTTGCTTGTTTTGCTGTGCTATGGTCCACGAGGTTGCCAATGATAAGAGCAATGTTTGTCTCATACGGCATCCACGTTTGGCGACCCGCGCGTGGTCACTAATGGCTCACATTTAAGAGCTGGGCTCTTGGCCTCAAGTTGATCAACTTCTCAAACTGCAACAACCTGCGGCTCGTTACGAAGAACAGCACGCCCTTGTTCCTGCCCGTTGAGAAGGATTAGACGGATTAGACGGAGCTGATGCAAGGGCTAGAAGGGATAATTGTTAGCTGCCTATGTGATGTCGTGCCGCGCTGGAAAGTCGTGGTGGGTGGCATGGCGCAGCTGGGTGGATTGATCCGGCGGGCTACGGACAATCCGACTCCTTGCGCTAACTATGTGTGAATTTCTGGGTGCATAAGTTTTAACTTTCATTGAAACTTGCGTCAGAATGTATAATTCTTTCTTATAAGACCTATGTGTCTGTCTCGGGATCAAGAACAACCGCAGACTAACCCGGCATGCTCTTAACTGTGATACGATTGAGTAAGTTCAGTGACCTCAGCCTGTTACTGTTCACTCAAACTTATTCTAATTTACATGTCATAGTGTCTCAGAAACTTTGAGTCGTCTACATGATGCACACAAGACGCCCGCTCAGTGCAGGGGTGCAAAGGATTTACAAGTAAAGAGGCGTTGTTACGGAATAACATTACCGTAACACGAACAGATAGTCTCCCCAAAAGGGAAGGTTTGCATGCTGTTGAGTCCTCCAAGTCTAAGTAGTAGTTATCTCTCGGAAACATTGACTTTTGGTGCTTATCCAGTTTAGTCAATTACTCATGCTCTTGGGAGAGGAACTCGGCCCGGGGTTAGAAAGATTCCCAGCGGAAAGGCTGGGGTTTCGCTCCGTAAAGCGGTTGGGCCCGGCAATAACCTCTGTGGATGCCGAGGATAGACAAATAGTTACAAAGGAGATTGTGAAGTTTGACTCTACCTCTTGTAAATTAGAAGTTGTAAATTAGCCGTGGCACATGCCTAAAGAGGCTTTGTCTTGCAGATGGATTATGTTGGTGGTTCAGACGTGGTCTGATAAGACAATTGGCCCCGTATCTACGGTTATCTTCTCCGCACGCTGCACGCTGCACGCTGCACACCGCACCGCAACGCAACGCAAACAAACGCAGGGCCTATCAAGCGAATAGAACACCAAGCCTGGTGCGGCTGCTATGAGCTAACAGCACCGGACCGAACGCCGTGATCCAGGTGATGTAGCTCTCTCATCATGGATTAAAGAATGACTTCATTCACTCAGGATAGTGTTATTGTTCTCTAAAGTGAAGTGCTTGGCCTTTATTTATACGTTCAATACACTAGGTACTGTAGCACCCAATGGTTAACATCGAGGTTCTCGACGCTACGCTACCATCGGAGCTTGCGAGGTGGCTTACAACAAGCATGGTTAGTCTGGACATCTCACGTTTTTGTCGGTGCGGTGGTCAAAGAGGGAAGAGAGGAGCAAGGGCCAAGGGGGATGGACGAGTGATTGGGACTTGACTCTTATGTGTTACGGGTGGGAACACACAGACCATGGCTTGGCTGCTCTACTGATGGAACCTGATTCTGGATGGGGAACTATCGGTCGATTCTTAGCAATGGCTTAGGTTGGAGGAGGAACTACTGCGTAGTAGGTGTTTGGATGACGGTCGATGAACATCCAGCACAAGAGACCAAGACAAGCCTTTGATGGAGAAGAAACTCTGTTGGTTTAAAAGGCGACAGCCTGAGGCCTCTCACTCAGCACCAACTCTCCAAGCGCTGCAATAGATAACGCACATTCCACGAGGCGAATGCTTCCTTGCGATCTTAGCTGCGCGATTGAGTGTGCCTTCAAGCGGGGTCGATGGCTTTTGGCTGGGGGTCGGTAATGTTATTTGATCGCCAAGCTAGAGCCAACCGTAACCCCTGAATAACACAAACGACGTTATGCACTCTGATGTGACCTGAACGATTTCACCTCAAACCGCCTGTCTGTGCATACTTCATCCTTTGAGACCATTCACCCGTAAGGCACAGCGATATGCAGTGTGTCTCTTGTTTACGTTCCCTATCTGACTTGGGCCAGCCACGAGTCATCCGACACAAGATATCGCCACCTGATTGATTCCCAGATCTCCCCCAATCATCGTCATCCTAAATACCAGATGCCCTAATACAGGTCATGTAATGGAATTGGCTCCCCAATCCCAGGCCTGTTTGTCCCTGTCCGCAGCCGTAGCTATAGCCGTAGTCTAGACAGGGCCCGCACAGTCTCGCCCGAGGACAAGAGCAACAAAACCCTCCCCAAAATGTCCGAGCAGGGTTCCATACTCAAGGGACCGACGGGGAACATGCATGCCATGTAATCGCTACTTTGCGGATATAGTGCATTGCGGAGCCTCTGACGCAAAAGCCCTGCCATCGGAACATCATGGCACTCTCTCCGTGGTAGTTTCTACCTCAAACTCCACCCCCCTCGCGTCTCCGTATTTATCTCTAGGGCCTTTTCAAGCTAGCCCAGTACCAACCTGCCTTGCCTCACCTCAAAACCGCTCTAACGTTAACTCTACAGCCTACCTACATTACCTCGCCCCGTCTGACCCCATCCACATCTCATAATCCATCGACGTTGCCGCTCTCGGTCGGGGTTCCGTGCCGCTCGTGTACATACTTGCGCCATCTTGACAACATTGTTTATTCGTGTCTTGATGCGTCTTCTTCCTCCTTGAACTCGACTCTACCTACTCATCAGCGAGCTCATCCGCGTCCGTGGTTATATCGTCCTGACTGGGGAACAACAACGACGGTAGTGGTGACAGTTGAGGAACGATAAAACGCACGGGCAACGATCGAGCCCCGATATCCGAAACTCGTTGATTGCCAGTCCACTCACCTTTCGGATTGCGCGGCTGGTCCATCAAACACCACATTCCCCCCGTCATCGGCGACCACGCGAAAGAGCGACGCAAACCTGGACGGTATTTCAGCATCGAGTAACTAGTCATTCGAGGCGCCACGCAATATCGCAGGGCATCGCGGTCTGGTATTCAGCGACCGCGTTGCTGCGATTACTCCATCGACTTCAACATAACTCAACATAACTCAACATATCCCTTGTTTAGATCTTTCGGAATGGCGCCTCCGCCCTCCATTCAGAAATGACCTCGCGGACCCCCATGGGCGCCCACCCGCGGCCGCCTCAGCGTTCCGTGAGCTCATCGTCGTTACCTGTCCAGCGTCCTCCTCCGCAGCGATCATTATCCCACCAGCAGCAGTTTGTACCCGCCTCACCAGTTCGAAAAGACTCATCATTCATCGATCTTACCGCCGACGCCGGCGATGCCACCCCTAACCGTTACAATACAACACCAAGAAGAGGAGGCTCACGTCTCCGACTTGAGCTATCCCATAATGCTTCCACCGGTTCTTTACCGACGACCGAATCGCCACAGTCGCTCACTCCATCGCGAATGCCTAGCTCCGACCCCTTTCAAGCGATGGTCGGAAGCCCAGCCACCAGCGGCAGCGCAAGTTCAACTTTGATGCCGATGCCTACACGCCGACCCGTAACGTCACAACCGAGATCCGCTCCGCGGATTACGACGACTGCGCCTGCGCCGGCCAAGAAGGACGCCCGACCAAAACCGTACACTGTTGAAATCCCCCCTCTCGCACCACGATACTTTTCAGCCAACAGAGCCGAGACCACTGTCCGAAACCCTGTTGATCCTTTCAGCAAAGGTCTCAACTCTGGGTACGCCGATTTCTTTCCTTGGAATGGAGCGCATCATGAAGACGAGTGGAGCAGTGAGGCCATCACTAAGGGAACATGGGACAAGGTGAACTTGAATGTTCCTGAAACTTCGTCCGCCAAGCTTGCCATCTTCCCAGCCCTGAAGCAAAAGACAGGCTTGAATGCTCTTTCTACTATTTTTATGGGTGTTCTGAATCAGCGCAGACATCGAGGCCAGATCAACGCGCCTTCGACGTTCAAACCACCGCCACGAGTTACACTTACCGATACGAAGAGAGAGGTCTGGCTCAAAGACCTAGCCAATCCCGCGATATCCCTGAGACGTCTTAGTCGAACCATTCCTCATGGTATCCGTGGTAGAACGTTACTAGATCAGTGCTTAAACAAAAATGTTCCCGTCGAGCGAGCTGTTTGGTTGGCAAAGTGCGTTGGTGCCAATGAGATAAGAGGATTGAAGAGAAAGGGTGTCAATGGTGCCTTTGTCATGGGTGGTGAACTGAAATGGGCTCGCGATTGGACCGTTTTTGTCGAGCAGTATGTCGACGCCGTTGTTGCTGGGTTTGCGGAGAATGATTGGAAGAACCGAGTCACGTATGCGTAAGTACATTGTTTTCAACGGGTACAACACGACCACTGACGACCTCGCAGTATTCGCTTAGCAACAAACCTTTACTCTGAGCAGTTACTAGATCGAGATCATTACCTTGACTGGATTGTATCTGGCATTGAAAACAGCCTCCAGTCGCGAATCCCCATGTGGCTGCTAATAGCTCAGATTTACTGGAAAGACCTTCTCAGATCACGCAAGTACGGCCGTCGGCTTGTTTTTGCCCTACTCAGCCACTTGCATGTAGTACGTTCATGCGGCACCTACTCCGTCCAACTTTCCGGCTAACCAAGACCAGATATTCAATGACCCTGATCAGGATGTTCTTATACAGCTCTCCAATAGATTATCAACTTTACTCGGCACCTTGGTCCTGACCAACCCGGAAAGCTTCATCAATCCAGGCGCATGGCCCAGATACAAAGACACACTACAGGTCTCATTACGTCCGGATCATGAACCAACTCAGAAAGCACTACATACGATAAACTCACGAAACTCTCGACTGGTCGTGTCCAGCACCGCTTCTCCCCCTGCTGGCCGAAGTCAGCTGGTAAAGTTGCTGGATACTTCTCTCAAAGAATCCAACGACCATCATTTGGCGGCGAAATGCTGGGCGACAAGCGAGAACAAACCTTTGATAATGAAGACAGTCGTTGAGTGGGCAACTTCATTCCATCGCCCAGGTCTAGCAAAGGTTTATGCCGCAGCCCGTTTAATTCGACAATGGAGTCAATTTCGTGTAAACCCCACAACACCCATTCTCGAGACACTTGACAGTATCGCCATTCAGGATAATACGCGGAAGAATCTCGTCTATCATCTCGTTACAGAACTTGCTCGGACGGGTCATTTTTCTGTCTCTCAATATATGCAATGGACTATTGCTCGTGGTGGCTACCACAATGAAGCGGAAATCGACCCCATTTCAGGCCCGTGTTCAAGTAGACTGTTGGTTGAGTTACCACTTCACGCTCTGTCAGAGAAGAAGAGGGCTGAGAGAGGGAATCTACTTAGACGGGCTGGCAACTACTCCATCGTTGAGGAAGAGCAAGATATCGCCAATGCGATCAAGTTTGTCAGGCATACTGTGGGTCTCCCTTTACCGCCAGGCGACCCATTATCCGATCGAAAACCCATGTCCCTCAAGAAGCTACTTCAACGGATAGGTAGTAGTAGCGGTGCTCTTAGAAGCAGCATTGGCGCACATATGCGTGATGTACTAACTGGGCAGCCTACTTCCAAGAACCACGCTGCTTTACCTCTAAGCATGTACAACTCCATCCGATCCATCATGGAGACAGCCGAAGATTACACCATGTTGTCCGATATCCTCGCAGCATGCACCAAGACCGCCGATTCCGACGTCTTAGCTTCCGTTGCTGATACTGTTCACTCAAACTTACAAATCTTCTCTGCCTTGGGTAGCGCAGATGACCTATTTAACAGCCTAGTTGAGCGCCTCAAGTTGATGAACGACGAGCAAGGGATAGTTCCACGGCCATTACTCGCGGCTCTCTCAAGTCTAGCTCAGCGAATGGCTGGCCATCAAGTTATTGCTGCCCAACTACGCCAGGAGTTGCTTCAAAGCGACCGCAACAACGCCATTGATGCATGCTCTCCAGTATCCGACATCGTGGCAGCCCCTGTTCAACACGCCGAAAACGAGTTAGCAGAGGATGTTGAGAAAACATTATCAAGCGGAACCCGGTTGGATCCTCCAACGATGAACAAACTCTTCAGGACAATAATTCCAGCGCTTGAGCGAGGTTGGTTGAAGGAAGACGATACGCGACGAGTATTTGCCACATTGCTCATGAGGATACGGGTTTTTGATGCTCACCATTTCGATAAACTTATGACGGATTGGACAAGCCATATCCGATCTATGTCTGGTCGGTCTCCTCTTACCAGTCTATTCCCGCTTCTTGTCAGCACAGGTTGTCTTGCGATGCCTATCATTATGAGCACCGCCAGCCCGCCATCCGCTAGCCTTCAGAACCCGCCTTGCGATCCTTCAGCACGACAACATGGCCCAGCTACATATCTACAGGAACTTCTTCAGCTTGTGATCACGCCACTCCCCGCGGCGACAGGACTTTCGGCAGAGGAAAGGTATCGGTTCCATACCGAGCAGAGGTGTGCCAAGTTCGAGCAGTCCAAAGGCCTCTTGAACCTTGTTCGCAATGCCTTATTGGAGTACTCGACTTTGAGAACTCAGGCCAACGGCGTCGAGTTTCCCCTTGATAACCCTGCATGTCAGGAGAATCTACTTGAGACGTTACGAACTCTTGTTCTGGTGGATTCCTCCGCCGTCTCAAATGCTCTGGGCATCAAGTCTCTACCTGCTGAAGCCGTGGGCCTCGTGCGCAAAGTGACCACCAAGCTCCTCATTCCCGGGGATTCTGGGGAGACTCAGATCTCGTTTGATGATATCTTGCAGATCGCCAATGAGTTGACTCTCCCGTTCTGCCAGCTAAAGTTAAACTTGGACTTATCTTTGCCGCAACCTAATGCAAACGAAGGGCAAGATCAGGGCTC
The DNA here is from genome assembly GCA_012977755.1 of Fusarium nurragi. Classification (NCBI taxonomy): domain Eukaryota; kingdom Fungi; phylum Ascomycota; class Sordariomycetes; order Hypocreales; family Nectriaceae; genus Fusarium; species Fusarium nurragi. The sequence goes on along the minus strand of JAALXI010000098.1, from coordinate 59,985 downwards.
ATCCCGCTTTGAGATCTTTGCCAAGGCCATGGACCGAGCCATCGAAGCGGGCAACATCATGTGGACTAGCCTGTTACCTTGCCTGAGCGACGACATTACTCAGCACCTCAAGAGTCAGGCTCAAGCTGGTTTTCTCGACTTGATTCCTTCCTCGAAGGCGCCTGAATTAATCGACACTGGATCAAGACAGTCACTGCGTATGGCCGAGAACTTACTGGAAGTAGTAGAGGCTATCATCTCGGGACAGGCTCCTCCTAAGATGGCACAGCTGTCGTTGGGCATGGTCGAGAAGCTGACGGATCTATGGGAGATTATCGCTGCAGGACCTCAGGAACGCCCCCATTGCCACGCCGCAGTACTCCAACAATGGCTGCCCGCAATGCTTCGCTTTGTTACCCTCCACAGCTTATCCTCTGAGCCCCCGTCAGCGCCGCTTCCAACCGCATCGGCAACACGGCCGCCTATCCCAGCCGTTCATGACACTCGAGCCCGCATTATTCTCGTCCTCTGCGGCTTACTGCTTGAGCTGGAAACATTACCGCCCGCTACAGTCGGCTCGCTCCCCCAGCAGGTCTTTGATATTGCGATTCTACTGGTGGACGCACTTCCTGAAGACTTACGAGCCAACTGTGCCAAGACCATCTTGCTAACGCCAGGTGGACTACCTAATCAAGGAACTTCGTCTGACCCTCGGTTTTACTATCTTTTCAGTTCACCGCCGCCATCACTGTCAGATAATCTCATGCTCTCGCATCGGGAGAAGGCAGGAACACCCCAGGGTGCTGTCGCTCGCGGTATGGGTGCGCAATACGGTATCGGGCCAGCTGTTCAAGAACGCCTCAGTCCCTTTATTCTTCGGCGCTGGGAGGTGCTTAGTGAACCAACTCCCAACGTTGGCGAAAATGACACAAGCTTGAGTCTAGGTCTCTTCGAAGCCATCAAGCTTCAGTGAGATTTTCGAGAGCAAGACTATCACACGACCATTGCCAGACGAACTATTGATATCAAGACTTCTTGACATTCTATAACACACCGTGAATACTACGCGACTTATTTCCTACGTCATCATACTTCCGACTCTGTCTGGGTTCTCTTTTCCTTACTTTCACGGCTATACCCCTATTACGGAACTCAGACATGTTTGCACGAGCGATAATATGCACTGCAGAACGGCTATCACTCTTATTATTGTTCATTCTGGGCTACACGGGCATGGCACATGCATAGGTCTCATTGTTTTCTTTCTGCTTCAGGGGCATTTCATTGTTTTTATTTGTTGTTTGCTCGTCCCTTGCTTTGGGGATTTGGTTATGTGTTTTTGCATGGCGCTGCATTCAAAGAGGACTGGTGAAACGGTTGATGATACGTCGGGCACAGAACACGCACGATACTTTAGCATATATCATGTACGAAAGACATCGGGTTTTGGCGTGTTGATGAGGAAATGGCAGGGCGTAAGGCTCGCTGCTTTTTTTTTTTGCTTTTTTTTTGTATCACTCACTGGAGTTCATAGCATAGAGGTTCAATCAAACCACTTGATTCCACATAATCTTACTGGGTGTCTCCGTATTTTCGAAGTTATATTGCTTTATTGAACAGCGAAGTGGTCTCCATCTACTTACTATATACCGTGTTACGTTCTCTACAGCCTAATGTCTCCGCCTTCGAAGGCCATATTACTATGCTAAACGGTCGTCAAGCTATATCAATTATTTTGCAACCACGACATTGGAAATGTTTAGATGTCATTCCTAGATGTTCAACCCTGGAGTCGGAGAATTGAGCAATACCGCATTGTGTACAGTTGTTAGACCCCCCGAGTGACCAGCGATTGATTACCTGAGCCTAAGTAAACAAGGAGAAGAGGTTGGTTGGAGAGGCGGTTTTAGTCAACGCATCGTATTGTTTCTCTCTCCCACCTTGATGATATGCCATTCATTCATGATGGATATATGGATAACGTATATATAAGTCTGCCCCTCCTCGTTTTCTGACATTCAGCAGAACAAGAAAAAAACCTGCAAAAAGAGCAAAAGAACATCTCCGGTACAGGGAATCGAACCCTGGGCTCCGCGGAACTGATCTCTCAAGTTATGAGAGCGCGAAATGTTAGCCACTACACCATACCGGATGCTAATTGGTTGATAGTCAAATCACAATTTGCATTACAACAATACTATCCTGTCGCCGAGTTCAATCAGTACTGGAGAAAGAGCTCTCGGACCGTCATATCGTTGTTATGGAGTACACTTAAGCAATATGAGCAGAGTAGAGAGTCCTTGTTCTCGAAGAAGGAGTTGGTATTAATGATCTGAGACCCTAGAATTCCCATTAATATGACGACGCCTTCCACTGGGCTTGTTCATTGAAGACAGGCACTGAATGTGTCACGAAAGAATTGACTATGGAGTTGTAGAAGCCAGTATGAGCCAGTGAAAAGATAAAGATGGAGAGTCAATTATAATTCAAGAAGACTATCTAGATGACGAGTACCATCAACTCTGTATATTGTTTACCTCTCTAGAGGTAGACTAGACATCGGGCGTCATCGATTATATCTACCTGCTACCCTGGAGATCTCCCAACCCCAACCATTCATGCTGACCATTCCACTGATAAGAGCATCACACTAAGACAGAAGGCTAAATCGCGAGATGCGCTCAAGTTGGGCTGCTCAGTATACCCTTACACCAAATTCCGAGCACACAAAGAAACTGTTATGCATTAAATACGAGACGCCATGCAACATAAAAACAGCCAACATGGATAGAAACAGACACTCTTCTTTTCTCTTTCAAACCAGCTTTATCCATTAAGACCCATTAACCAACACGAAGCGGCTAAATACAAGTCTAATCCTCATCAAAGATCTGTAGCGTGTTTTGCAGGATGGTGTCGATGGCCTTGATCTGCCAGCCTGCATCAGCGATGGCGGTGCTGGGATCAGTGCCCATGAGTGTCGGACCAAAAATGACGGCTAGGTTGTGACAATTCATGCGGTTGATGTGGCAGTTATCCATCACCCGCCACAAGTGAAGAGTGAGAGCACGAAGAGTAGCGTAGTTAGGGTCAGGAAGGCTGTTGATGATTGCGTGAAGAGAGTCACGGCGGAGTGTATCATCATCTTGCTCTGCGTATATTAATTAGCACCGTTCTTGTTAACACACCCAGAATGAGAATAACGTACTGGCAGCAGCGATAAAGCTGTCATGGTACTCGAGAGTGAGCAGCGGGTCAGGCAGGTCACGGAAAAACTGCTTCAACAGGCCAGTAACACTGTTGACATCATGATAGAAGTTCTCGGGGTTCCTAAAGTCAAGAGCCGGGTTGGAAGACTCTGCGTTCAAGTTAGTTCCGTTCTTAAACCAAGTCTGACAAGACGTACCTGTATCAAACATATTCTTGAGCTTTTGAATGTGTGTCATGGAGCCAGATTGACGGTAGATACCCTCCACATTAAGGCCGTACATATCTACTGCCTGGATGCACTGATGAACGACCATGGGAACAGCCAAGCCGTCGCGCTCGTAGAGACGACTCAGTGGTAGGCCAAACATTGGCTTTGGGGGTCCAGAAGCCCCAGGTCCAGGTCCGGTTCCAGGCCCAGGTGGAGGGTGACTGGACATTCCATAAGGAGGCGGCGATCGCCCGGCACCCGGGGGCCCTTGACCCAAGTTGACACCGCTACCCGTGCGTTCGTGGGGAGCTTGACGAGGGCCCGATTGCTGAGGAGAGCCACTGGGTTGGAAGGGCAGAGCACCTAGTTGTGGTGGGCCAGTCGAACTGATAGAACCGCCATTGCCATATCTTTGACCGGATGCTTGTGCTTGCTGATTGAGACCTCGGCCGGGGAACTGCTGTCCTGGTCCGCCCTGTTGTACCGGCATGTTGCCTTGGCTGAAGCTTCTGTTATGAGGCTGTGAAAATGGGCGAGGGTCATCGGAAGGTGGGAATGAAGAATCGCCACCGGTGATGCCAGTAATAGGACCAAGGCCAAGAGTGCTGGTCCTTGATCCTGGACCAAGAGGTTGAGGTCCAGAGAACCCCCCTTGAGGTGGCGTCTGTGATACTGGGGACTGCATGATGGCTGCAGGCTGTTGGACAGGACCACCTGGTACATGCTGGCTGCTGGAGCCTGGGGGATTGAGAGCCTACAAATGGTATGAGTGACAGTCCCGGTCACTCGTTGGTAGAGTTACTTACTGGATTGCGCTCGTACTTGATCTCGCCAGTGTTGGGGGGCACACTCCTGTGTTGTGCGGTGACGTAATCGTTCAAGTCCTTCTCGTTATCAATCGAGGAAGCGGCTTGTCGCAGACTGCGTTGAGAAGAGCTGCTTTGACCCCCTGGGCCCTGTATGGGACTGACGCTCAGGCCGTTACTTAATAGCAGGCGCTCGTTGAAAGAGGCTACAGAGTACATGAGCTATGACCTCATAACGAATAATACCAGAGCATAACATACCAAACTTCTGCATCTGCAATGAGATACCTGCGTCAATCTCCTGAATCGAGTCTTGGAGCGCTCGAATAGCTTCTGGACGTGTTGTTGAAACAAGCTGAGCCTTCTCAGCTTGCAACGACTGGACGTGTCCATGGTAGATAGAATCAGCTGCCTGAACCTTCTTCAGTAGCTCGCCCTCATGCTGCTGGGCTGACTTGTGGCCTTTGAGACCGAACATCTTGCCGCTCTGGCGCGACTCTCCAGTCTTGACTCGCTCGTAGTCCTCGGCGAGAGAGTCGTACTTGGCCTTGCTCTTGCGCATGGTTTGTTCCATTTCTGCTACCTTATTCTCGGCGGACAGACCATTCTGCTTCCAAGACTTACGGCTGCGTTCGGCGACGCCAGCGAGCTCCATAAGCTCGTCGTGCATCTGATGCAGCTCTTTGGAAAACTCAATTCCATTCTCAGCCATGCGTTCGTGGGTGCTCGCCATGGCTTCGTATGCGCTGCCGAAGGTGCCCTGGCGGTGGTCGGGCCGGCGCATGACCTCTTGGGTGGTGCGAGTAAGTTTTCTGATGCCATTTGCATGGTCTTCTTCGAGGCTGGATCGCTTCTTGAGGAACAATGCGAATTCCTGAATAATTGGATGTTAGCAAAGCGAATCGAGGCGGCAGCTGCGAAGATGGTTAGAACCAGAACAGTCGCTCACCTTGGCGGAAGCTATGCTCTGTTTAAGACGATTTAGGAGCGTATGGATACCAATCTGCAGGATACCGTTAGCATGTTGTTCGGGATCAGAGTAAATCACTGTTTATAATAGGTTGATCGTACCTCGGAGGATAAGACATCTTGAACTTGCTTCAGCTGTTCAGAATTCGCAGCGGACGGACCCGAAGCTTGCGTAGGAGAAGCACTGTCGCCATCTAAGTTCTGATCTTTGCTCGCGGTATCATCAACGGCAGCACCGCCGTGATCAGACGGAGGGCCCGGGGGGCTGGCGGGGAGATTGCCAAAGGACATGCTGCCAGATCGGTCGCGCTCCTGTTGGGGAGAGAAGGCGTCGTTCGCCGACGAGCGGTAGTCGTTCATGATATCGAGCGCAAGTTATGGGAAGTTTTCGCGCGGTTATGTACTGAGAATTGTCGAATATTGTCGGGGAGTTTTATGTGTGCCTGACTTGGTTGATTCGGACGCTCACATTCCTTATGCTAGCCAGTTCGTGGAGCAGCGATTGGGCAGGAAGTGGTGCTGCCCCAAAGCGAGAAAGCGTCCGTGAATAACGGCGGTAACAACAACGAGGAAAACTCGTAGAGAGATTGTGTCGAGGCGATGACAGTGATGGCGACGTTGAGAAGCCTATGGGAGGGTTCTTGGGTTCTTGGGTTCTGATGGGGAGAGCTTCGCAATCCGCAGCGGGGGTCACTGATTCGGTGCCAGGGTTTGACTGGGCCGATTGTCGTCGAGGCAGCACGGCCTTTCGGAAATGATGGACGGCGGGGAGGCACGGGGAAGATGGAGCAGAGCACAGGCGGATACGCGCCCGTATACGCAAAGAAGACACAAAACGGTTGAGTACTTCAAATTTAAAGGCCCATATAATTAATAGGGAAACTGGCTTTGGAGGAGCAAGATGAGATGCAGATGGAAACAGAAATGGAAATGGAGACGAGATGGAGATGATTATGGAGATCAGTTGGTTCAGTGGAGAGAGGGAATGGAAAGGCACAGACCGGCTCAGCAATGGATGGAACCTCGGATTGGGCTGATTGTGGCTGAGCGAGGTCCTGTCAGGTTCCAAGGAAGGGGCGTCACCAAACAATCTGTACCTCTGGGCTCCTTAGCATGAGCAGTTCTTTAGCGAGTCCAGGGGTCTTTTGATTGACTCTAGTGGACGGGAACCCTGCCGTTAGCTTCCTCGACTTCATTGCTTCACCTCGACCAGATTAGGCATTATCTCAACCCTCCCCGCTCTAAAAGTGCATTATTCGCTGGCCAGGACGATAGGTTCTAGATCGCAGACCTACGTCTGGACCCTACCCTAGCCCACTCTTTCGGCAACGTGTTTGGCAGCAAGTTGGACAAGTTTAAAAGCCACAACGGCTGACGGCATGTTTCTCAAACGTCTACTATTTAGTCAAATACTCTATTTTCACAGGCTGCATCACCAGGTCCTTTGACCTTTGAAACATGCCCTTCTTTGGCTGCGGGCGCCAGCATTAGCTCGATTGTCAAACGAGAGCCAATGTCTGGCTCAAGAAGCAATCTACGGCGGACATCCCGCGCCATCACCCTCCGCGGCGATATGCAGCCTATATCAGCAGAGCCAGGCAGGCGATGGTGATTTTTTTTTTTTTTTTTTTTGCTTACATACATATATCCCCCGCTCACAACACATGACGCCCAAACTCTAACAGGTTTGATCTATCATATATGCTCAAAAAAGGGTTTATATACTTGTCTGCCAAAAAAGGTTACATACAGTCCTCTGGAACTTTGGGGACACCGCTCGAGATATAGCTTCCTCCGATTTATAAACCAGCTAACGTTAGTGTTGTGAATCCTCAAGCTAGATTTGGTGTTTCATATAAGACCCTGGCATCTATGCCAGCAACGGATACGCCCACGAGACTATTGAAAGTTTACTCGAATTGCCGAAGGGGGCGCCTTGGGTTCTAAAACAAGAAGGATGAGCATGCAGTCACAGCCGTAAACAAACAACAAAACACCCGTATTGGGTCCGTACCACAGTCTGAGCCCTCGATATCAACCCATTCAACACACACACATACACACAAATACTGTACACGTCCACGAGTGGGAAGAGAAGAGAGAAAAATGACACTCCCGTGTTTGCCACTCTAATGATGCAACCCCAGCCCTGATAAACAGACCAAACGGGGCTTATGGCGAAGATCAGTCCACCCCTATGTCAATGGGGGATGTAACAAGAAGCTACGGAGTAGGGTTGGACGCCAACGTCAGCCCTTCACATATGTTGATGATTGATTGATACCTCAAGGTCTCACATGCATGTGTAGTGTTACCTAAACTCGGTACTGACCAAGTACTTATTAATAATCTCCTGAACCTCCGAGTATTGCCTTCAACGCCTGCTGGTACCATGCTACTCTAAATGGCGCGCTTTGTGCAAGGTGCCAATCAGAGACTGTTCACAGAGTACATCTTATCCATGACTTGTTTGGAAACCAGGATATGGTTCGTCCATTCGATTCATCATTAAAGTCCTGTCTATGAAGCCCGGGGTATAACGCAGTCGTCCAGGCCTCCCCGAACGACTGTCGCGAGACTTGGATTCTTACCCAAGACAGTGCGCAATCCAAGTCTACAAAGGTCGACAACACCCCTCCGACTTTCTATGTTCTCCTCGTCCCACTCTATATTATAGGGTGGAAACAAACTCGCCTTCAAAAATCTATGCTAATGCTTTCGAACAAATGCTTGCAACTCCAAAGTAAGGTCCAACCAGCCGAGACGTATCCTTAGAGTCATCCGCTTCCCATGGGTACTAGGCCTGGTATCATGCTGTAAAAGAAATATGTATGTGATGAAACAGTGATTATAAGCGAATAAGCCGCAAGAATGTTTCTCATCGTGCAATATAAACAAATCGAGTGACACAGGCGGTCATGAACGCAGTTGTGGGATAGTGGTGCTATTCTCTGCTGAGGCGAGTATGTCATGCTGTCGAGGAAAAGTTTCAAGTGGTCTCACTTTATAGAAGAAAGTGCTTGTACTGTCGCTTCTGGCCACGTTGGTGTGGGGATTGGTGCGTATTTTACACCATCTTGAGCTTCAAGCTCCTTGCGTAGGATCTCAATGGCCAGCTCCCATCGACGCACAAGCTTGGCCTTTCGTCCCGAAAACGTGGTAGCCAATGCATTTTCCTCCCGGGCCGCTTGGCCTGTCAATTCGTCGAGTTCATCGCGATTCCGGTCGAGGAAGTTTTCGTACTCCGTCTCCTGTCGATCGATGAGTTCCTCCATACGTTTGGCCTGACGGTCCCTCATGACATTGATTTTAGCCTGGTGTGACCTCTCCATACCGTCGCGGATGTTGTACTGCTGACCCAGCTCTCGGAGATCGCGTTCTGTAATCACACGTTGATGTGGGCTGTTCGAGCCCGGACTTGAACTCTCGCTATTAAGTCCCAGCCCATCGCAGTAAGCTTCCATATGCTTCAGTCGGATCTCAACGCTCCGTGCACTTGCTTCCAGGGTGTTCCGGAGATCCATCTCGGCAGCCACTTGTCGATCCTCCATTTGACTGACAGTCTTGGCGTGTTTTTCCTTAATCATCTCCTCTTCCTCGGCATGCTGCTTTATCATTGCCTTCCGCTGCTCGGCGAACCGGGTTCTCATATGTTCTTTGCCCTGCTTGGCAAATTCGAGAAATCGCCTTTGTTCTTCCTGCTGCATCTTGGCAAGGTTAGAGAAGTCAACCTTATTCCTTGTTCGCTCTTCGGCCTCGAGTCGTTCGGCGGACGCTGCTGATGCGGCAGCTTCCTGGGCGGCCTTCTCTTCCTTGTACTCGGCAAGTTGGACTTGTTCCTCTCTTTTCCTTCGCTCCATCTCTTCTTCCCCATCACAGTAATTAGGGCATCCAGTGTGGACATCCCATACGCCACCGCAGGTATAGCAGAACTGGGCTTTGCACCTACAAGTCATGCGTGTGCTTCCTTCTGCTAATGGGACCAGGTTGTGACACTTGTAGCACCGTTTCCAACCAGCTTTGTCCCCTGTCTTGATAACCTGGTCCAATTCCCAGTCTTCTGGGCAATCTTTCCCCGTGGGGTGCGCATTATGTTTGCACATAAGGCAGACCCTTGTGTGGCATTTGTGGCAAGTGACATTGGACGGATACTTGGGGTCCAGTTTTTTATGTGGTGGAATGAACTCGCTGCAGGAAGGGTTAGAACAGAATATCCTCGCTTGCCAGGGCGTGCTGTATTGAACAATGGCTTTCAAAAATTCTTGCTGGACATCGCGACTAAGCAGATCCCTTATCACGGAGCCGGGTAATGGTTGGGCACAGCATCTTGGAGGCATGCTAGATTCGTCAGACATGGATGCGTGAATGAGTGATCTTAGACAATTGTCGCAATATGTATGGCCGCATGAAAGGCTGTGTAATGATTTGGAGCTTTTGCAATCGGCATGACAGTTCACACAGGTCCTATGGCAAGAGTCAGTACGCTCTGGCTTTGTGAGACCATGTCAGTCGGGATCCGGGTTAGAACGTACAAGATGATATGAAATGGCTGAGGGTGCTTCTTCCTCCATCTCAATCTAAATGATGACTTGACGCTGAACAAACTGCGTTTCGTCTTACCGCTAAAGATGCTCGGGGCAACGTTATTAGGCGGAAGTGATTCTTTCGTTGTTTTTGGGTGGGTGTGGTGAGGATCGATCACAGACAGATATCGGTCATACTGAGCAAAGCTCAAATCCTTGGATTGCCTGCCACTGGAAAGCGCCAGATCAGGCGTAGGAGAACGAAATAGAGATGAATGTGTGGTCAAGGCGGTGCTTGTAGAACCCCCAGAAAGCATGGAAAATGTTCGAGCATTGTAGACCGTGGAAGCTGACTCGACGCTTGAGGTGATGCGCTTGTCAGCGACGGGTGCACTCGAGATACCGAGGGCATTTGCTTTGGAAACGAGATCATCCTCGATCTGGTTCTCTGTTCGACCATTCGGTAAATGTAGAACAGCGATGAAATAATCGAGATCGCTTAGCTCGGGAGCTGTGGCGCCTGTGTTAGTGTCTGCGCCGTTGTTGGCGCCAGTGCTGAGGCTTGTGGTGGTCAACGGCGTCGTCGTCGTGGAGTTGGCCATATCGACAGCAATGATGGGGCCGTGATGGAGAGCCGCAGCGACCATAGCTCAGGAGTTGCGACTCGTTAGCCAGGGGTGATGAAAATGTGGCGGTGAGGTTACGGGAGTCGAGTCGAATCAGATGGTGTTGTTTTCTCAGTGCATCATCGAGAGAAAGGCCGAGGTTATTCTGCTTGTATGAAAATTTGATGGCTAGGATGATGTGAGGAAAAAGCCACGGGAGTGAGGTTGTCGTGTGGTTGAATTTCTGTCAGTGCGGGCGTGGGGTGATGCTGGCCGAATCTTATGGGATTAGGTGGTTCCTTCTCTTTGACGACTCGATGATGGGACAAACCAGACCAGGGCGAGTCTGATTCAGCTGGCAGCCAACGAGGTTGCGTTGTGCTGTGAGTGCGGCTTTACGTAGACTTAAGGATTCTTTTTCCTCGCGTAGGGGCCGGAATTGACAATGTCTGACAACTCTCTTCGATTTGAGTCAGGTCTTAATGAATCTAGCCCGCGCATTCGACCCAATGCCAGTGGTGAGGAGAATGGTGTCCGGCTGGAACGTTGGAGGTTAGTGTCAATTGGAGAAATGGAAAAAGATGATGATTGGGATGATGCAGATGTGGATGCGCCACTAAGAATACAGAATCCAGGTAAGAGAAGATAAGGCAGAGAGAGATTGATCTAAGTCCGAGGGTAGGGAATAAGAAGGGAGAATGAGCGTACAATGGAACAATCCGTGCTCGATATAGAAATGAATGTGACGGGTTGAGCGCAAAGATGAGCCAGAAACAAGGCTGCCAATCCGAGATGGAGATAGCCTACCTAGATCCTGGATAGTCAAGGGAGGACGGGATGGAAGATGGAATCGTCGCGAATCCTAAAAGCCAAGGTCGAGTCAATCCAGAAGTTCAGAATGTGAAAAAAGAGGCCGGGATGTGTTTCCTTAATAATGGATGGTAATCAAGTCAGAGGTGGGATGGGGACTCGAGGTCGGAGGACCCTCCACTTGGAGGGATATCCGCTCCGAAAAGAGCTATCAAAGGTCCAGGGCCAAACCGCAGTGAGAAGAGCAGATCGGAGACAGGAAGAGCGTAGCACGGCTACTCCGCAGATGCAAGGCAAACGAGCAAACAAGCAGACAGCGTTGTCGATGCCGGTTGTACTGGGGAAACATGGCAGTAAAGGCCATAGCTTCTTGGATGTCCTCTTCAACCGATACCAATGCGTTCATGCCGTCTCTATTTTTGTATCACGCCTCGAATAAAAGTAAAGCTCAGGACAATTTGGTATGGGAACATCCATGATCGGACAACGTGCTGCACCGTCGTGACCGTCTATCCTGGGTGATCGGACAACTAACAACCGACACGACAATTCAGCACCACACTCGACGAAGCTGGCCCCAGCAAAGAAGCAAATATCAGCTCACGATCCCAGGACAGGGCCCTGCAAATGCAAATGTTCGGCTGACTTACAAGGGCGGCAAGACAAAGACACGACAGGGGTGGAGGGGAGGGACCAGGGTCCTGGCCATTCTTGCCTGCCATTCACATCATCACATCATCACATCATCAGCGGGCCCGTTCGAGTCGCGACCTCTCTGACACACGGTGGAGTCAGAACTGAGGGAGACACAAAAGGCGGTCCCTTGTTTGGACGACCGGGAAAAAGAGGGCGTCGAGAAGAATGTGTATAAGTGGGAATGGAGACAAATGTCAAAGGACGGAGCGGTAAACGTAAACAATGTAGGGAGGACAACGAGTTCGGTCTCCCTTGGTGCATCTGCATTTCCTCCCTTGGGGTTGCATCGGAGATCTAAGTCAATGGAAGGGATACGGCAGTATATGGCTTACGTCCGACGATCACAGCTCGACGTTGTGTTGCTGACCATCGTCCATCTCGTCACACAGCGGATACTCGCCTACAATCTCTGTAAATTAGGTACGGTTCCTGTGGGTTCCTAGCCCGGCAGTCAGACGACGCCAGCGCTACAGGCTGAACAGGGGCTCTCGGCTGGGGACCAACTACGTAGTTTCTCCACTTAGTGTCCTTTCTTGTGCGTGTGTTTTGACGTGCATTTGTTAGGCATTTCCCTTTCTCTTGGTGTTGGGCCTGAACACGCTGTGCCCACGATCCGTACAACAACAAGCCTTTATTTAAACTCGAGTATCAGTTCCCAATTCTCGGTTATTGCAACGTTGATCTTCTCACCTATTAACTATCATGACGTAAGGGCTAGCAATACATGGTTTCAGGACCGATTTGCTTTCGCAATCCAAACTGAGCTTTCACTTGTTTCTCAGGTCGATCTCTCTTTATCGTTACTCTGTAGTCGGTTGATGCTACGGTGTTCGGCTAACCTACACTCAACGACGCACACCTTAGACACCGTTGGATTGTCGATATGCAGGTCACTGAAAAAGCATTTTGCCAACTCGAGTGAATTTGTCTAGACAAGGTGATGAATTGTGGCACATGCCAAGGAAACGTCCTGTGGACTAGTAGCTCCGCAGCTCATGATAGCCTCGCTTCAGCGTATCTTTTCTTGCGCTACAAATATTCCTTCTTTGTCATTGGGTTAAAGAAGCTACCGGCGTGTAAACGTAGGACATCCATTTTGACCCACCCCTACGATTAATTAACTTAGCAATTTCTATGACTCTGAAACATAGTACGGATATTGTATAGATACGGAGTATTACTTGCAGAACCTGCAAGGGCGTCGTCAATGTCAAAGCGAACCTTGGACAAGCTCAGCCCGCACTCTGAAATTGCCTCACGGTAGCCGTTGCGTTGGTAGTACGGTTTGTGCTTTCTTTTGCTAACGATCGTCGCATATTCATTTCCCAAGTGCTCGGGTGAGCCTCTTCCCGTATCTCGAACCCCTCGAGAGAGCACGGAGGTAAAGGAAAAGCGAAAAGTAGACTATCGATGATATGGGTTAATCACCGTTGATGAAACTGGACGCCCTCCCGTCCTTCCCGCGGAATAGGTCACAAGATGGGCATCATGAAGATAGCCGCAATGTGATAAACTTAGCCTCTCGATCGATGAGTGAGCTTGCGCTTGCGCTTATGATAAAGATGAGAATGTGGATTGTTTGTGACGAACGTAGATCTTCGCATCCCTTGACGGTAGACCACCCGCATGTCTCAGAGCGATGGCCTCAACAAGCAAAGATACTCCATGCAAGGGTTCTGTTTTCGGAGGCTTCCTGAAGCCACATCAGATCTGTTGCCAGCTGACTGGCGCGGTTGAGGGTGTTTAGCTGTACGGAGCACTCCGGAGTGATAGGTAACTTGACTTGGCGAGATCTGAAATTGTGACAACAAGGGAGAAATCGGCAGATGGATCAAGATGAGATGAGGTATGGAACTATGAAAGTCTGGAACCTGGAGAAGAGGTAACTAATGATGATTGATCATCCCTGGGACTGGACCCCAGGGTGTTGCATTGTCCTTTGTATGTATTGCATATTCCACATTCTCATCAGCCGACTGGTGATAGCTGCAGATGGTATGCATTATGCAAATGCACGATGCCTAATTATCACAGGGGGTTTCTCTCCCGACAGCCTTTCTCTTCAGCTGACGCTAGGATTCATAGTTCATGTAACCCAAGAAACCAAATCTCCATTTAGCCTTCGTAAACAGGTTGACTCCACCCTTAGAGTTTCAATAAAGCTTCAGCTCTCAAACCTCGCGCCCGACCGAGGCATTGGCCGATCGGTTGATGGCCCGCAAACTTAGCTCTCAGTTAGCTGCGACCACTCAACAAACTGACGCCATCTAAAGAGCAAATACTATACCTCAATTGGCAGGAGCTATGCGCTATGATCTCGAGCTCGCGGGAACTAAAAAGTGCTAATGTTAGTTGGCGTATCACAAATTTTGTGTTTCATGCTCTTTATCAGCTTGGTTGAGTCACAAACTTGGCCAAAGCTTAAAGGCATGGGATGTTCCCAATTGCAAGCCATAGAGTGAAGAAGGGCCATTCATCACTCTATCCCAGCTGGATTACCCCACAAGCGCTCACCTACACTAGCTCAGCGAATAGACACGCCTCAAACACGAGACATTAAATGTCACTTTCGTTATAATTGCGCAGGACTCAGAACCTTGGCGACCACTCACCATTGCCGTGAGATGAAGTACCATAAAGTTCGCCGTCTATTTATTACTTTCCCTTCAAAATCTAGTCTGATTGCAATGTCTCCAGACATCCCTACATGTCGCTAAGTCCATGTCTCCTTGACCAAAAGTGGGCTGCATGAATGATCGACGTCGGATCTCGATTCCCGAGGCCAAGACGAGCCATCACCTAACGGCTACTGTAACCTCCCTTGTCACAGGCATACATAAGACATTCAGAGGCCCACACCAGATTCGCTATCTTATTACATTCGTTACATTCTCAGCTGCTGTTGTAAAAACAACCATGCGCTATATATTTCTGTGGTTTGTAATCTCAGAAATCCACATATATGCACCGTGGTATGCAAGGCTCGAGGCATGTGCTGCGACCAGCGGTAAGTGCAACGGTGTGCCCGATCTACCGACGCATGCTAGGGGTCAGGTACTTTTGATGGATGTTTGACTCATCTCCAACAGGTGGTGGCCGTCTTCACACGTCAGCCAGCCGTTGGTACAAGAGCTAGCGGAGGGGTCCGAACAGGAACAGAAACATGCCCTACAAAGGCAGGCCGGAAAATATATGTCAGAGAGTCCCGGTATGTGGCTAATGTGATTAGTCTTAATACTGAAATCCCATGGCTACGTACAAGTGACTTACCGAGGTAAGTACCTAACAACATATGCAAACCTCAGTACTTCTAATAATCCGCGAAGCGGGTACATAAGGGAAGTAAGGGACTCAAACAGAAGAAACGCTGAAAGTCGGTGAAAGTTGGTGTGCCGACAATGTTCTTTGTTCACCTGCCATAGCCACAAGCCCTCGCTGATCATGCCGACTATGTCATTAATCTTTCTCAACGAAACCGCGAGTGTCCTACGTTATTCTTCGTAACACGGTCTGGACCGTTTTTATTCTCCGGGCACCTCCATGTAAGCGATAGGACTCCTTACCTTAGTTCTTGACGTGTGTCTCAATCTAAGCAGGTTTTTGCTAAAGTCCCCTTGAGACTATGTTTTAAACAAAGTACATATGGATCCTGCATATCAAGGACTCGCTGCATGGCCGCGGCTGTCACGTGACTGCATTGACAATTCCATGAGTTGCTTATTCGTGCCAGATTGCTCGCTTCAACAAAAGGAACAGTTGCATTTCCTTGCACTATACTCTACTTGTTTGCAGTTCGCAGCTCAGAGATATTTGCGGCTCAGCCATGCATAACTGTCGAGGCTTGCTGAATAGTAGCTGGGCATCTCTGAAGCAGCAAAAGGCTGACTGTGAACCTCGAGAACCTGTGTAAAGGGGACTGATACTGCCCCAGACATGGCGAGGCCCCCGTGTGGTTGGAAGGTTTCAACCCATGATTGCCTAGCCAGCGGGTTGTGAAGGACAACTTTGAGTCTAAATGTGACATTAAGCAGGCCATGGTAGTTAAGAGGGCGATAATGGTGCCGAGGCATGACGGAAAAGCTGGCCAAGAGGCAGCGGGATTTATCTCAGCTGCAACACCGTCACCAAGCGGACTGCTGCTGTCATACCATGCCCCGACTGAGGAACTGGGCAACTTGGTGATGATCGAGCCATTGAGGTTGACTTTCGGCGGAAGGATTGTTGGTACGGTTGAGGACAAGTTACTTAGGTTTCAAGGTCTCAGGAGCCATAAGCCTGAATGGCTGATTTTCAGTGATGTTTTAGGGTTGAACCGAGAATAGATTAGGTACTGGATGCTTTGTTCACTGTCTATCATGACCCTGAGCTGGGCTCTTTGTCAGGCGTTAAACTGAGGCGGTTCAGTGGGTGACAAGTCTGACTCGTGACGCGATCAACAAACTTGACCTTTACATTGGATCACAGCCTAAAATTTCTCATATTCACTCTTTATCTTTGTGAGCGTATCTGAGGTTATCTCCATTAACCTTTTTACTGAACGTCGAATTAAATACCGCCACCTCCACTTGTTCTTCTCCCCCTCCCCTGTCTGGCGTCTCCCCACTTGCACGCTTCGGCCCCAGCCGTCAGATTCTAGACTACAGACACTCCAGATCCTCCTCCGGACTTCCCTATCCTGACCTTGAACCACAGACCGCACCTACAACTTGCGCATCATTCAACACCGATATACGGAACTTCCCTACTATACATCTTCGTTTGTCTTCTTATACCCTCAATCCCCTGCGTCCCGACCCTCTCACTCCCTGCCGCGCATCGCATTCTATCATGGCAGCGTCTGGCCTGATTGACCCGACAAAGACGGGCAACTATCCCGTCATCCTCGGCGACGCACTGTTGGGCAAAACGTCCAACGAGATCTTTACCGGCATAACGTGTACGTTGCTTTGAGTTACCTACTCATAATCATATGATGCTAACATCTTCAAGACAACCACAAACCTACGCTCTCATCAGACTCAGCCCCGAACTCGGCTCGCCTAAAACCCTCCGTCCCTGGCAAGACAACCTCTTACGACCTCTCATACACCGATAACGACGAAAAGTACGCATTCACAGGCACGAGAAATACAGACGGTGGCCAATATGTCCTGTACTTTGACCCTAGCCGCGAAGCCTTCATCCTCGATCTCGTCGATTCTACTTTTAACATGAACGTCACCCGATTGCCTGGCAACACAGATCCCGATAGTCTTCGTCGACAATATCCTCATACCGATAGCAGCTCCAATAGTGCATCAAAAACCAACACAAAGACCGAAAAGAGTGCCGCCAACGCAGACAAGCCCGCGCCCAAGGCACGCGCCAAACCCTCCACTCAGAAGAAAGAGGTCAAGCGCAAACCCGAAAAGAAGCAGGCTCCAAAGAACATCGCGCTCTCGCTCCCCGTACCCTTGCCTGCGCAACCAGAGAAGCCTGCCGAGCCCAAGAAACGTGCGTCAGCCCCTGAGGAAGAGGAAGACGAGGATGAGGACGACGATGGCGGTCTTCTGGTTGAGTATCCAGGCGCCGACAGCGGCACAACGCGCAGGCCCGATTTCTCACCCGCATTTCCTTCTGTCCGCCGCTTCGACGAGTTCATGGATCAGCGCGAGTCTGAGGGCGATGACGCTGATGGCGAGTCCGATGATGACCCGGACTTCGAGTTCAAGCTGCCCAGCCCAGTTAATAAGCATAGCCAACACGAGAACGGTCCCGACCCTATGGACATAGACAAAGAAGGGGAAGAGGAAGCAGAACCCGAAGTCGATCTGGCCAAAGAGCTCGAGGACGCGTTTGAAAACTTTGAGAACAGCCAGCAGGAGAGCCCCGATGGTGATGAAAGTGAGATTAGTGAGGAGGACTAGAAGGGGTTGGATAGCTTGGATCTTTGGAGTTTGTTTGGTCATCTGTGGCGTTGATATAGGACAGCTTAATATCTGTCCAAGTCATTGTTGGTTATATGCTTGATTTGGCGTTGGAAAAGGATCATTTTGAAAGGAAGAATATTTGCCGATACCATCGCCACCGAGACTCTTGGTCCACCACTTTGGCTATACTATTATACCTACCCGGGCGAAGGGGGTCTAGGCCATCTACTCACGACAACTATATAATATGCTCTATTCAAGGAACGCACGAACCCAACTGCCTGCCAGATATCAGGCATGACAGAGCTCCAGCATGCTTTTTCTGATCTGACAGAGCTTTAATACTGTTGCCTTTGTAAAATCTGCCCGTAGGAAAAGATAAGATCGATTTAAATAACAGGGCATACTCCTGTTGCCTTAATAATAGCTTTCCAGGACAGCACACTTGAGACAGTCTGGTTGGCTCAGTCCTAGACCCTCCCCCATTATAAGTTAGGTACAGTTTCATAGAAGTACATGACACTCACAGCTTCCATCAGACAATCTTCTCGGCATCCGCGCCTTCGTTATCGTGCCTCCATTTCCCCCCAGGCAAATGATCCGTGATGCCCTCGATAGCATCCTCAGACCACAGATGAACCTCCGAGTACGCCAACTGCTTGCCCCATCGCTTCAGCTGCTCCTTGTCCACCGTCCCGACCGACATGCTTATCTCACTCGACTTCTCGCGGCGCCAAAAGAGCCAGCTTCCGCAGTTGCTGCAAAAACCCCGCGCGGCATCGGGCGTGGCGTGATATCGCGACAGTGTCGTCTGGGAGGTGAATGCGACGCTGGACGCAGGTATTCTGTGCAGCCATGCGATGAGAGAGCCGCCGTTTTTGCGGCACTGGGAACACTGGCATGTTAGGCACTTGGGAGTGACAAGTTAGTCGATGAGGACTGCGATAGAGAGATGAGATGTACGCTTCTCTTCCAGTCGTGGCTGGGTGGAAAGGTTATCGTGTAGCGAACCGAACTGCAAACGCATCCGCCAGAGACGCTTGTTGGGTCTTCTTCTGAAGCCATTGAGTCGTTTGCCGAGGGCGATTTGGGTAACAAAATCAGTATATTCAAGAGCGCAGGTGATGATACGAAGAGGTTAGATTTTATTGTATCGCGAGGGTGGTGAGACCCCTCTTGGAGGCGTTTATATAAACAGACAGGGTGTCAACGACGCCTTTTGCTTTCTTGCCCATTGGACGTCTATTTCTCACGTTTATATCCTAACATTACGCTCGTGGGTATTCGCTGGTGCCTGCAGATTAGGTCTGGGTCTGTACATTTCTGATACACGCTTAAGCGGCCATATTTTGTAGTGTCTAACTTGTGGTAAATATGTATGAGGCTTAGACTAGGTGCAGCTGATGCCCACTCAAAGTGCTTCCCATTTTGCGAGCCATCCGACGCTTTCGCCCGCGTTGCGAACAATGCAGTATCTTCCTTCTTTTGAGTATCTTCTCACGTCATCTAAGACCTTCTCAACAGCGATAGAACCAATGGCCATTCCATGCCCCTCGCTTAGACTGAAGGACCCCGTAGTTACAAAACCAACGAGGTCTTCGGCATCTGGAACAAGCGGATGCCCGTTCATGTCCGACTTATTGGCCGGAGCAGGAGGATAAGGCGCAGGTTTGGCGATAAGTTCAGCAGCAAGTTGACGCTTCAGTGAATCTAGATCGCGTGGTCTTGAGGTGTTTGATGGCTTGCCCTTGATCTTGATGGACGGCAGGGCTTGGGCGAGCCACTGGGAACGGAGATCGTGTGGGAGAGAGGAGGGAAGTGATGATGAGCTTGGGGGGATGGTAGCTGGAACCTCTGTTTCGGAGGATTGTGGAGCTGTGGTAGGACGAGATGGCAGGCGGTAGATGCGAGCGCAGGATGTGACTATACCACGGGAAATCAAAGATATGCGAACGCCTAGGACGGCGTTTGCGGGTATGGTAGGCGTAGTAGAAGGAGAAGTGATAACTTGGTTGAAGAAATCCTTGGAGACTTGGCGCAACTGGTATAAGCATGGTTCTTTTTGCTGTTTCGATCCTTGTGTCGATTCTGTCGTCTCATCGTGGTCCACGTCCATGGCGTCTTCGGCACGAGGTTCCTCACTTTCTTGTGAGTTTGTAGAGCCGAACAGTAGCTCAAAATCACTAGCGAAGCCATCTCCCACTTCACCCTTCCTCCCCCCACCGAGATCAAGAGATTCCCAGGCGGTTCTTTTGCTCTTTGGTCGCTTCTCCCATGCCGCTTTTCGTTTTCGGCGTTCCTCAAGCTCCCACTCAGCACCAGCCCGAGTTCCGGGGAAGTCTCCTGGGAACCAGGGCTGACCCCGTTCGAAAGCAACCTGGCGAATCTCATTCAACCCTGCAAAGCGCGGGTTACCCCCTGAAGAAAGGGGGTAGTGCACTAGGCAGTGCCAGATGTGCTGTATGCACTTCCAGGGAGCGAGCAGAGTCCATGTGCCTTGGGTTTGAGTACCAGTCCCAGTACGCGAGGCGAGAAGTGTGATCGGAATAGGGGGGTCTGCCGCAGTAGGCTTTAGCGAAAATCCAGGAGTCTTTTTGGTCTTTCGTCTATCGATCTGTTTCTGTGACGGAAGAAGGGACGCTCGATGGCGAATATCTCGATCGAAAATAGCATATGGTTTAAGGCTTTCCTCGGCTTGCCACGCCGCAATCTTTTCCAAAAGTTGTAGTTGCGAATCAGCATCCGTAGAGACCTCAAGACGCTTCGGAGGGTAATGCAGACGAGGATCTTGGGCAGAGAAACTAAGCACAGCACCAGCAGGTAGAGTCGCTGCGTTGGTCAACCCAGCCAATCCTTCGAACAGCTCTGCCTGTTTCTCCTTCACCTTATCTTTTGCGGGATAAGTGTGCAATATGGACAATAGAGCTTCTGTTGACCCTGGCCCGGTCAACTCTATGCTGCCAATCTCAAATCGAAGATCCTCAATGTGAACTCGAGGGTTCTCCTGTTTTATAAGTGATAACAAGTCGTTGAATAGCTCGAGGAAGGCTGATGGATGGATCCTTAAGAGCACTTGTCTCTGCTCCTTCTTAGGGTCCTGGTTTGCTTCCTCTGTCGATGGCCCGGGGTTCCATAGGATAGTACATGGTCCAATAATCTGTCGATCGTCGTGTTTTGGTTGTCCTCCGTGAGTTTCTCGACTTAAAACGCCCGTCCACGTCCGGCTTCCAAGCCTCCATCTCTTTCCCTTGTCGTTCCAACATGAATCTTGCACAACACCTATTCGTTTCAAGACACGTTCTAAACCAGCGCGGTTGCCGTACAGCCCAATTGAGCTCATATAGCTCATCTCCCATACAACAGCACCTCTGTCACCCTGTGCTCGATGGGTCGGTCGATATATCTTCTCATTTGGTGTCAATGGTACGGCAAACCGCCACAATGGATCCAATGGATCGGTCATTCGTGCTCTCTTCGCATGCCACGAGTGAGTCGGTAACCAAGTCTTGTTAAGTTGTCGCTTTCGGAATTTAGCCTTTGGTTTCGGGGGTTCGTTTAGTTCGTTTCTTCTGATTTTCGGCCGGGGCACTCGTCCTACAACGGCCAAACCCTCCTCCATATTCCTTTCTATATTCACATCGCTGTCACTTTTTGCCTTCTTCAAACTGGCCCTGCGCTTCCTTGCCGCTAATATCCCTAACTTTCGTGCAGTTTCGGCTCGTATCCGGGCTCGTGTTGTCCTGGGCCTCCTGCGTCTCGCTTCTACCACCGGGGTATTGTCCTCTGCCATCTCTTTAAGCGCACGCTTTCTCAATCGACGGGGCACTCGTTTGGGATTGTGACTCGCCGTGCGACGGCGTAAGCCTCTGGGCACCTTCTGAAAGGCACGACTGCTACCAACGGCTTTTGAAGTCGCCATGCTCTGTTCGAGAGCGCGGATTTCGAACTCGTGAGCGGCCACAAAGGCCTGGAGATCGAGCTCGCCATCTTTGAGTGCGGCCTCGGCAGGTTGCGCAGGAATGGTGCGCGCCGTGTGGACGACAGAGCGCTTCTGGGCGAAGTTATCGCCGCGGCCATTTGATGCTGGGGTATCAGCCTTTCGCTTCCTATTGTCCGAGCCGGATTGGGCTCCGGCAGAGGATCCCGGAGCCATTGCGGGAAGATTCGTAATGAAGATATCAAAGTTGTGAAGTGAAGCCTTGGTACTGCCAGTTGAGACGCGCTGCTCAAGAAAATAGAAGCTTATCGATAAGCTTTCATTGAACTGCCCCTCTAGGCTCGTAGCAACAGCTATGGCAGCATACGCAGACCCGCAAATTCGATTTCAGAAGCCGTTTCGGTCTCCAACATCACAGTTAGCCCGCAGTCTTTCTGTAGGGGTGTTGCTCGACAACTTGATGGTTTCAGCATTTAGTTTTCCTTTTCGAGCAGATGCCTGAGATTGATGATTGAGAATATCAAGTCCCTAAAATCACCCAATAGCCGGGCTGGCGTAATGGCTAACGCGTCTGACTGTGAGTCTTCCCCTCTTTGAACACCACGGTTCGACTCCTGGTTTAAGATCAATCACTAATCATTAAAACAGTCTAATCAGAAGATTGCGAGTTCGAGTCTCGCGTCTGGCTCTCGTCTTTTTTGCTCCAAGGATAACCTTCTGTTGTACCGTGGGTATATAAAGTCGAGCTATAATGATTATGAAGGATAAATATGGAAGACAAAACACAAACAGTGAACAACAGATGTTTATGAATCTAATTTTGATAAATATTTCTTCTATACACAATAAGATAGTAATTTATATCAACGCCTCTAGAAAGGGTATTGCACTAATAGATCCGTTGCGCCATTCACCAGACAAACCTCCTGGCTGTCGCCGCCCCGCGGACATAAAGTGTCCAGCCTCGCTTTTTGTACAACAGTAACAACATATAAAAGAAACAAACTCCTCCTCGACCTGTAAAATAAAACCTTGGCGAGAAGGCCGATTTCATTGGTGATCGCCTCAGCGTATAACACTGTAATGTCGCCTAACAGCTTCAGCCAACTGCCCAGGAGGTTGGCATTTAGAACACAATTTGTGGCCCCTTGATGCCAATCAGCTTAATGTTATATTCTGAACAGAGACAAAACTTACCAGAACTGCGGTGGATTAACCACGTTAGGCGTACACGGTCTTTGGGATCTCTCGTAGTTTGGACACCACTTCTGTACAAGCCAGGCATGATGCTGACACCGAAACTCAACCTCGACCTACTAGTTAGCAATGTTCTTGGCATTTTGAATGTTGAGGATAGGTATATTCGTACATAGTAATAGTCACACATACTTGACAGATGTGAATAGTTTTGACGAAAGAAATGAATGGCATCCAACGGCGATCGTCCCTTTTTTTGTTCAAAATTCAGTTTTCTCATCATTAGTACGGAGCACGATCTCTCATTATATGTCATAAATAGCATTGCAAACTCCTCTTGAGCGCGTGGTGAGAAGTGGCCGATGCTTGGAATCTGACCGGAGCATCACATTTGAAAGTCTCATATTGCTTCTTTTCGGAGCGCCATTTGATCGCAAGCGATGAGACCTGCAACGGTGGCAGGGGAATCGAGAGACAAATCGGAAATGTTGTTCAGAAAGGGTTCAAGTTCTCTCTTTCGTCGTCTCTTTTCCCGCGAGGAGAGAGAACTCTTGGGGTCTAAATTGGGGAACCCTTTGTGATTCTCCAGTAATACAAGGTACTACTATGATCTCTTCACTCGACCGTGTTACCTCCCCTGCTCGTCCGCTCGTTTCAGGCATTTATTAACTTCGCTTCGGTCGTATTGAGCAACCATGTCAATATAAGTTGCGAGAAGAATGGAGGAAACAAAGCAGGCCGGTGTTAAATCTCACCGTGCCGTGGCGCGGTATGATAATGCCGACTCCTGAGCAGAGGTTCCCCAACAGATACGGGAGTACTACGACACCTCAAAGACATCTTGATCGATTTCCCCTGTCTCTGTCTACATGAAACATATGAATCGGTGGCGGTCCAGCAGGTCGGATTCGAGCTTGCAGAAATGACCTGCATGTGTTTCTCCCGCTGGGCCAGCCCCGTGTGGCTTTGCTTTGCTCGGCACCTGTGGCGTCACGTCATGTTGGGCAGGGCCGAGGGGGGGGGGATCTTTCCCATCTCATGGGATATGGGATGCGATATCCCTGGAATCACATGTGACGATATCCTCATCATCCTCAATTCATCTGCCGAAGCATCTCTTATCGCCTTTACCGTCGAATTAGCACCGACGCTCACCGCGTGCGAACGGTCCACCGTAACCAGCGCGATAGGGGACTGGGGACTGTATCCGCGGGCCAGGCACTGGCGGCCACTAGAGTTCGCATCGTCTGCCAAAATCAGAGCCAAACCAAGGCCCGAGGGGAAGAGGCAAAGAGAGAATGGCTTCTTTAAGTAAGCCGCATCCCCACAAAGTTCAGAGTTTCGCTTGCACATGACGCGGGCGTTTTCTGTCCTCACTCTCATTCTCTTCAACCTGCCAACACAATTACATCACGCTCAAGCGAGCTCGCTATACCTCACACACCCGTGTCTTAAAACACGAATAATCATTGATCCGAGGCCATCTTCATATTATCCGCTGACATGGGCTTTCTCAAACCTGAAGTTGGCAAGGCTCGAAAGGTAAGTATTTATTATCCCAGTCAATTTGAGCTCATACTAACTCACCCCTAAGCCAAAATTCGACCTTCATCTCAAGGTACGTCTTCCAGCAAACACAGCCACTCAGCACAGAATCTCAACTTATGCTTGATAGATATACGACCTCAACAACGTGCCTCTTGTTTCAGGCCAATCCTTTGTCAAATGGCATCTCTCTCACTCCATGACTGCGGAACACCGCGGCCGCACACAGAAATGCCCGATCGCCAACCATAGAGTCGACTACGGCTTTGTCACTACAGTACCGGGCATTCGCATATCAATAGACCGCAGTAACCACCTTACCGAATGCCCAATGGAGTTTGAAGTCATCCAGGAATTCGGCATGACCGATAAGGTCACACTTGGTGTTGTCCGCCTCAACCTCAGCGAGTATGTCGAAGAGAGCGAGGCTTTCGTCAAGGATGTCGGGTCACCTGGTCGCATACGCAGCGGCAGCATCGGTGTCAGCCCAACTAGGGGTGGGACATCCCGACCGCGCCGTGATTCAGATGTCGTCGAGGATGGCATTGTGAGAAGATATCTTATGCAGGAAAGCAAGGTCAACAGTACCTTGAAAATCAGCATCCTCATGATCCAGGTCGATGGTGAACGCAGCTATGTAGCTCCTGCTCTCAAGACAGCTCCCGTGTTTGGTGGTATCGGCGGCATCATGAGCGAGACAATAGAGGATGAAGCTGGACGTGAGTGATCCGTGTTGACACCATACCATCCGCCATAGCTGACAATACATATAGCCATAGCTGCTGCTGTCCCTAACTTATCGAAACCACGCGACGCTGCCGAGCTTCAGGATCTTTACCGGAGCGTCCTGGCTGCCTCATGGTGCCGTCAACCCAGCGAACATTCGGCAGAAGAAGTCATTGAGGATATCTTCAATGGTGGCAACGGCTGGAAAACTCAGCCGCATAATGCGTCCCCCGTCACAGACGGGGAGGACGATGATGATGACCTGAACCCCCGTGACACTATCCGGGCCCGCGATGTCCGTCGCATAACTCACAACCTCCTCCATCCTCACCATCACCATGGCCGCAGAAGTAGAACTGCATCACCTTCACGCACCCAGCATACCAACGTCCCCAATGGCTCCTCGCATAGACGCACACCGAGCAACTCGAGTGACAAGAGCTTCTCTACAGTCACGGTCACGCCGTCCAACCGACGTAGGGGCGTCCGCATCCATGAGCACCACCTTGACCACGCGCGCAGTATGGCGAGCATGACATCCACCATGACGCTTGATGGTGATCCTATGCGCGAAGTGAGTTACAAGGGAGCTCGCGAGGTCAGAGAGGATGACATGCGAAATGATCTTGTTGCTTGGCGGTTACCGGGGGATGGTAATCAGGTAATGTAGAGTACATTCGGATGGTTGGGAGTTGGGGGCAAACTTGGGTTACTTATTGTCTTTGAAAACATTGGATAAGCATCGCCCAGCGTCATCAGCACGGCGACTCAATAGAACTTGGAAATCATTCTGTTAATTCCTTTTAAGATGTTTTATTCAATTCATCCCTGACGACCTTCTATTGTGTCTTCTAGAATCTACCAATAAACCCGTGCTTTTGGATAACCATCCACCTTATACACCCACTCATAAAAATCATTGCGGCTTTTGAATCAAGATCCTGCTTTCGAGTCCAAAACTTAAACACCCTTAGATGCTTCCTCGCACACCACCCTTGCCGCCAACTTCCCGGGTTGTGACGGTGACGCCAAGATCGGCCAGAACGTTAATCGTGACCTCGACCTTGCCGCCTGCCTTGACACCCTTGATGGCAGCCTCAGCGAGAGGGTTGCCGATCTTCCAGATCTTCTCACGGGTCTCCTCCTCGTCATCGGAATCGTCAAAGTCAGAATCATCCTCGTCTTCGGCATCCTTCTCCCCCTTAGGCTTGGGCTCAGGTTTGGTCACCTTGATGTGAGTGTTGCCCTCGACAATCTTGATAAGAACATCACCGCCCTCCTTAGGGGCTGGGATGTGGACGGTGCGTCGGGCAGGAACGGCAGTCTCGGGAGCGACAACGGGGGTGAAGACATCCTCACCGTCGGCGCCGACGGTGATAACACCAATGGCGTTGGAGATGTGCTTGACGGTGGTGACAGCGGGGTGAGTTGACTGCTCAATGTCGGCGGCCTCGTACTCCTGGATGAGAGAGGCTTGGAGAGCAGCACCACGAGCCAAAAGCTCAGAGGGGTTGATAGCAGAGGCACTGGTGGCGGGGGCCAGAATCTCGGTGGACTCAGGGAAGATACCGCGGAGGTTGTTGGCAATGCGGGGAGTGTGAGAAGTACCGCCAGACAGGATAACCTCGTCAATGTCGAGAACATCGAGACCGGCCTTCTTGACAGCACCCTCAATAAGCCGGTTGAAGCCCTCAAAGACCTTGCGGGCAATCATCTCGTATCTTATCCTGTTGATAGTAACGGAGAAGTCGAAACCATCGGCCAAACTCTCAACGCTGAACTGGGCGTTGCTGCCCAGGCTCAGAGCTCGCTTGGCAGCCTCAGACTCAAGTCGGAGCTTGGCAAGGCTGCGAGGGTTGTTTCGGGGGTCGATGCTGTGCTTCTTCTGGAACTCCTTGGCGAAGTGTTCCATAAGAGCCTGGTCCAGGTGAACACCAGCAAACTCGTAGTCGTGAGCAGTGGCGAGGATGGTGTAGAGACCACCTCGCGAGGCGATAACGGTAACATCAGAGCGGGTGCCGCCAAGGTCGGCGACAACAACAATCTTATCTTCAACCTTGGCCTCAGGGCGGGCATCGTAAGCCAGAACAGCGGCCACAGGGTCGGAGATAAGCTGGAGGATCTCAAGGCCGGCATCGTTGGCGGACTTGATCAGGGCCTCTCGCTGCTTCTCGCTGAAGTTTGTTGGAACAGTAACAACGGCAGAGGTGACCTTCTTTCCGAGGTAGTCGGAGGCGGAACCGACAAGTCGTCGCAAGTATCGAGTAGAGGCCTCGGAGACTGAAACATTGGAAGCCTCACCGTCGCTCTTCTCCTTGACTGAGAAGGCAACGTTGCCAGAAACGTCCTTAGGGTGGGCGGAGGCGTGGCAGTGGGTAGGGTCGATAGACTTGAATCTGAGCGCTTCTAGTTAGTTTCGTTGATCCCAGAGGTCGGTCTAAGGTGAAATGACTGCTGCGTACTCTTGGCCGAGGAAGTCTCGGAAGCTGGAGATGGTGTTATCGGGGTTGCGAACAAGGAAGGCCTTGGCCTGGCCACCGTAGTACTCGTCGCCGTCAACGTAGGAGAGAACAGTAGGGATTTGTCGGTCTATCACAGGCAAGATGTTAGCAAGCAACTCTTGAAGGATTCCCTGAAACGCAATTCCATAGAAACGCCCGTTTTCGAAACATACCTCCATCCTCGTTAGCAATAACCTCGGCCTTGTCATCAACAGTGTAGGCAACAGAACTGTTGGAGTTGCCAAAGGTAATACCAATGGCAACTCGATCACCGGGCTCAGGGCCCTTGGCACCAGCGTTGTCACTCATAGGGTCGGTAGGAAGAGAGATCGTGAATTTGAATTTGAAGGGAGAGCAACTCAAGGCTCGTTGTTTTTGCTGCGTTGAGTTTGAGGTGAGGAGGGCGATTTGGTGATGGATGGTAGTGGGGGTTTATTACTTTCTTTTCCCTCAGAGAATGGAAAAAAACTGCCCGCTAATCGTTAATCGCCCACATTTTTCTGAGCGGCAACGGGTACGTATTCTCTTTATCGTTATCGGTGCCCCACCACGCCGCCATCGCCCATGTTTTTGACGGCAAGGCTCAGCAAGGTACGAAGCTCAGCGCATAGCATTTCGAGGTTACCGTCTTCAACATTTTTTCTACTACAAAGCTACAATATGTCTTCTGACACCGTGTTCGTGCTGCCAGGCGACAGAATTGATCAATCTCTCATCCCTTCACATCCCAAGAAGCCTCTCCGACTCGGACCTGGTCTGCGACATGTGCCTCCCAACGACATTGTTCCTACGCTCGCTGGTCAACTTATAACCGACCGACCAAAGAATGCAATTCGAGTAGAGAATTCTCGAGGCAGGGTGCGCATTTTCCTGCTGTAGATTGAACACTGGATAACTGACTTGGAGTGATAGTATACACCTCGCGTCGGTGAACTCGTCATCGGAACCGTCCAGCGAAGCGCCGCAGATTTGTTCTACGTTACCCTTTCCGATTACACCGCACCCGCACTACTCCCACAACTCTCTTTCGAAGGTGCTACAAAGAAGACTCGTCCTCAACTTACTGCGGGTGCATTGGTGTATGCGCGCATCGCCCTCGCCAACCGCCACATGGACCCAGAGATAGAGTGTGTTTCCTCATCAACAGGAAAGTCCGATGGTCTTGGCCCTTTAACAGGTGGAATGCTCTACAATGTGTCACTTGGAATGGCGCGCCGTCTGATGATGCCCAAGAGCGTGCAAGAAGGCCGTCTGACGGTGCTGGAAGAGCTCGGCAATGCAGGTCTTCAGTTTGAGACAGCGGCAGGACGCAATGGCAAGTTTTGGGTTGACAGCGAAAGTGTGAAAACAGTCATCGCTGTCGGTAGGGCAGTCCAAGAGACGGACGAGAAAGGGCTGGATGTGGAAGACCAGAAGAAGCTGGTGAGAAATATTATCAAAGACCTGAGCTAAAAAGGCGTATTACTAAAAATATGGTGCCATTCGGCACTCTTTGTACTGATAAACCTCTCAGTTGTACATTGCCGTACTATAATAGATACCCAAGAACGAACGCCTGGCTCGTCCTTTATCAGACGAACATGTCTTTTCCATAACCCAACGCCCAATATTCCTACACGTCTGTTGACGTTGCTTTTTGTGCTGGAACCATATCTTCTAATGCCAAATATGCTGCCTTGAACGAGTGTAAGAAGCAAACCGCTGAAAGGAAATAATAAAGCAAAGTTAGTGATACCCAAAAATAGGGCTGACCTTCGTCAGTTATAGCCTGCTTCAAGACTGCACACACTACGACCTATGTGCCCGGCACCAATATCGCCTTTGTCACTCCATGGAGAGAGATCACGGCTTTATGTTAATGTTCCAGAGTTTCTATGTTCCTCCCATCTCTTGGTCGACTTCCACAGGCTCTGGGAGATGTCTTTGGTCCATGTTGTGAATCTTGGTCATATGTCGTTTCCAATTATCCTTGCGCGGAAACCCTTTTCCACCTTGCCTTGAGTAGTCACAGCCTGGCACAGCACAGTGAAACTTCTTCTTCCTCTCATGCCGATCATTAACATGACGCTGAAGATGAGTTTTAGTTCCAAACCCCTTGCCACAATTTGGGTAAGGACATTTATGGTCCTTCGTATGGTATCGCTGATGATGTCTATTGAAGGTCAGTAGGCTGATTGACGTGGGCTATCGGCTAGACTTACTTCAGCTTGTGTGGCTGATCAAAGACCTGATTGCAGCCAGGCTCATCACATGCATGTATGCCATTCTTGGGCGACAAATTGCTGCCGCCGTTACCAGGTGACACGCTATGACGATAGTCGGAAGATGCGCCAGAGTGGGGAGAAGGAGTATCAAGCTGCGTTGCGGGTGTATTCAGTGACGAGGGACTGGTAGATGCTGGTCCAGGCTGGGGTGTAGATGCATCGGAGGGGTAGCTCTGGTGTCGGATACTGCTATCAGGCAAAGGGCTCAAGTGATTGTTCGATGGAATGTCGGACATGGAAACATCTTGAATTTCTTCGGGCTCTTTCTTAAAGGCTATCTCACTTTGCGTGGGCGTAGGGGAGTGGATGATGGGTAGAGGCTGGGCCTGGGGAGTATTGGGAGGGAGTGTGAATGGTGAGGGCGAGTCCACGGGCCCCTCATGCGTCGAGAGCTCCGTTGAAGGGGGCGGTTGCTGAGGCGAGGATTGCGATACATGTAGTTGATAGTCCGTTCTGTGCCATACTTCGCTCTCTGTCGAGGCCGGCATAATATCCATCGGGTTTACGGTACCAGGAGCGGGATGGCTAGGGGGGCTTTGAGTCGCGTTGAAGTTGAAAGTGGTCGGTGGGGACTCTGGGGGAGTTTGCACAGCTCCCTTTGGCAGGGTAGATGGTAGAGTAATTGGCGACCCCAGGCTCTGAGTAGGAGGAGGTACTGGCAACGAATCGGTAGCGTGAGGAGTGATATCGGTAGGAGACTCGGTGGGATCTCCTGATGTGGTAATCCTTTGAAGAGGCCCTTCCTGAGGTGCACGAGGGACAGTTCTGGTAGCACTGTCCGGGCCCTCAGTAAGGGATAGTGATGTTGGAGAGCCAAGAGACTGATCACGCGTACTCTTTCGGCTGAACATTTGCTTCAAGTTGTATCTCAATGAGCTCCCACGCGACCATGAGCGGTCAGGTTGAGCTCGAGAATCCTCAGTTGTGAACATGCCAAAGGCCTCTGAGGGAACTGAAGGACTATAATAATCGGCATTGGCACCATTGAGAACTCCATGGTGTGCATCAACGATAGCCTGTGGCATATACTCTTCGGGATGGCTTTCGTCAAAGCCAAATGGCGTTGAGCGCGGTATTGAGTCGTTCAAGCCTGGCTGAGCATTGCTGACGCCATAGGAAGGTAAGTTTGTGTCGATTTGGGGAGCATAGTCTGGTTGGTTTGGTGTTTGCACTTGTCCATTGGGCTGTACCAAGGCCTCGTGAGGAGCCCAATCCAAGTCTTTGACAGATCCGTCTACTCCTCCACGCGTGTTTTCTCCTGAAGGCTTGAACGAGTCCTGAGAGGACAGACGGCGTTGGTGGTCATCTCTACCCGAAACTCCAGCTGGGGGAACCTCGCCAATCTCCGGATCGATCGTGTTGGGGGTTCCATGAAGGTCTGCTTTTCGACGTCTGATACGGCGGATAATGAAGGGGTATGAGCATAGAGCAAGGAGTGCGATGCCTACGATGACACCGACAACAACACCAGCAATTCCTCCATCGCTCAGTTGGCGCTTAACGACGACTCCCCGGACTTTGAGATGGTCCATCGCATGGCTCTCTCTCCAACTTAGACGTCGCGATATATCCATCGAATTGGGCCCCGCCGGGCTCGAGGAGGTGCGTGGCGAATGTGGAAGCAGCCAGCAGCCAGCAGCCAGCAAGCCAGCAGCAGCCGGCAAGAGCTGATGGAAGCTGATAATCGGGATGGCAAGTCGAGTGTTGGTTCTTCTGGTCGTGTGTTGCAGGATGAGATTATTGGGCGGGTCGGCTGGTAGAGAACTGAAGACCGGAGTCTTGGGAGGCCGCCGTCGCAGTCGCAGTTGCAATCGCAGTCGCGCAAGACACGGCAAGAATGTGAACTGGAGCCCGTCAAAGGCTCGTGCTTCTGGGGAGTGTCCAGTCCAAGAATCAAAGAATATGGGGGATTAGGGAATATTACTTTAGCTGCTATACCGATGACATCGTGAACAAAAGAAAGAGATTCATGCACATGTGAGATGCAACGACATGGCACGAGCAAGGAAATCCGGGGGGTCGTCAGCAGCTGGACCACCTTCTGACAATGGCTTTTTATCGCGCCTTTTCAGGGCCTCCAGCACCTCCAACTTCCCCGAACGCAGGTAGCTCGACACAACCGAGATTTGATTGGGCATGGAATTGACCTAGACCCCGCTTGCCGTCCGAAGCTCCGTATGTCTAAGCCACGCTCATCTCGGCCTAGTGTCGCTCATCCCTGGCGTGTTTCGAGTAGATGACAATTTGCAGAGGAGTGCTATAAAAAGAAAGAGCTTGTTTGACAGGAGCTTTGATGGATGAAGACGAATTAAAGAGCCAGCATCCGTACCTGCAATCACGGCAACCCATCGCTTACCCGCAAAGTGGCACAACTCCCGGGACGTCCGCTTACACTCGACAAGTGCCAGCTATGGTTGTGGTGATTGCAGACTCATTGAGGAACACCAAACATGGGTATTAAATTGGCTGACACACTTTAAGAGTTGTTTCAGAACCAAGTGGTTTCTTGTTCTCCTCGAATTGATGTCATAGTTATGTGTTGTCGGTCTCGTACTTGCCAACCTCATGGTCCGCAATATTCGCGAATGAATTCAAGCTCTGGCTCCCAAGAGGGTATGATGTCCATTCCACACTGTCCTCCTCCATGTATGCAGTAAGGTCTGGCTTCAGACTATACCTGGATGTTAAGCTTTGAGGTTCAAGGTATTATATCCAGCAAGGTGTAAACGTAGTTGAGCTTCACTGGATATATCTCCAGGTAGAACCGAAAATGCGCCACAACCAAGATCCACCTGCACCTTGGATTTCTTAGTACAAGCTCGGTTAGGGAACGGCAGCTTAGCTTCCAATTTCTCTGTCACCGTATGTTGTACCACCAATCTTCACTCGCATAACATCCATTGTAAGATAATACTTAGACTACTAGACTAAACAGTTGTCCTCGTTTCCGGGCAGCCTCCATGCCTAGCAACCCCAAAGCTTCCACTGCTGCCAAGCCATGTTCCCCACTGGCGTTGATCCCGTGTGTGTGGCTTGAGGGCCTCCAAGACACTAGCTGATCATGCGACCACGACCTTGTTTTAACTTCACATCATGGATCCAATTGTTAAACAATCTTTATCATTCAGGCTCGCATAAAATTGCCCTACCTAAGCATCGAAACAAGTCCCTCTCCATTGCTGATACCCTCAGCTGTTCACGACTGGAGACCTGACCCAATTTGAGAAAACAACCACGCAAACTGAAGTGCTCAAACAATTACTGTAACAACGATTTGTGTATCTCAAGACATGCCTGTCTTCCTAGTCTCACCAAGGCTCTTCACAACTTTCCAATCTAGACGACAAACAACCGATTGTTTTCGCGCGCATCATTCCAGACCTTCGACGTGTAATCGGTCGGGACACGCTCACCACGGCGTAGTCGAGTGATCATCCCGGGATGCATCAAGATTATCTCTGCTTGTCTGGCCCTGGTAATAGCCACATTCATACGCTGAGGCTCATCCATGAACCCAGGTTTGTCGGTGCGCACCAAGTCCAGGAAGACCACATCAGCCTGGTTGCCTTGTGCTTTATCAACAGTAAGAACCTCCACCCTGTTCTGCCACTCGAGCGGCCACTGTTTGACTTCATGTGCGTATTGTCGCATCGACACACTGTATGGTGTTTGTATCATCACTCGGCCAGGCTGCTGACTATCCGTGACACTTTTGAAAGCGGGATCTTGCAGCAGTGTTGCAGCTTGAGCGATTACCCACCGGTGGTTTGTGGGATTCCAGAAGCTGTGGCAGTGTGTCTCTTCTTTGCTTGCGGTAAGGAAAATGACGGCTCGGTTCTGATCTAGCCTTTGTCCGCTGCCAAACGCTTCGAGGTAGTTCCGCATGTAGCGAACAGTCGAGGGGTATTGCTCTCTGGAATGATAACCAGAGATCATCTTTGATTGATAGAAAAGTTCTGACGGCAACTTCTGCAAATTGCCAAATGCCCGCTTGTTGATCAACAACGAACTGTTGATCGCCCCTACCTTAGCAGCCCTTCCCATGAGACTGAGGCGCATCTGCTCAGCATATGGATTGACCTCAAGACCCTTCTTGCGAGCATCACGCGCATCGCCACTCTTCACGAAGGGGCGGGTCTGGTTGACGTCGCCTGTGAAGATCCAGGCGATGGGCTCATAGAAGGCGATGGGGATCAAGGTCGTCAGCTCTCGTGCATGAGGAGCTTCGTCGACAAAGATGATGTCCGGTTTGAAAAGTTTCGAGAAGCCGCCATATGCTGCCACGGGTGTTGTCGCAATGAAATCCGTTTGCTTCAATACAGCAGTGTAGAGTTTAGTAACCTGGAATCTTAGAGTCTTCCAGTTATCGTGGTTCAAGACCTCGCCGGCATCCATTCTTGTCAAAACTCCTTTAAGTATCAGGAAGCCACCATCTTTGTGCTTTTCATAGTACTCCCAGGCAGCCTCATCCAAAGTAGGTGCTTTGTTGGCGTCCCGTTCGACATGGACACTCGTGCTGATAGTGGCGGTAGCGAGAAACTTCTTGGTGAAGTCTGTTTCTTCGCTGTCCTGGCTTTCACCTGAGGAGGCAGTGTTCAACTTCGAGCTGTTCTTAATTTCATACGGCCAGCCATGCATCCGAATAATGCGCAGTTTCAGTCCCGCTGCTTTGCACAAGTTGTAGTAGCGATCTGCCGCATCATCAACTGTTTTGTTAAGATCGACCAGGAACAGTATGGGACTGTATCGCTTTTTAGCCCCAGGGCGTCGCTTCGATTGAATGAGGGCGGAGACTACCATGTTCCACTCAGTCTTACCCGCACCGGGACATCCGTTCATAAAGTAAAGGCCATTAGGGATTCGAGTCAATCCGTTGAATGCAGCAAGATGATCCTTGTTAAATGAGCGAAAACTGCGGAGAATTGCATGTCGAATTCTATGACCAACGTAATGAGGATTCACCAGATGAGGGAACACGCTGTGCAGGTTAACATAGGTCTTGTCGGAGCCTTTCAAGTCTAGAACCATTTCAAAAGCAGCCTTAGACCTGGGGCCGACTTTACGGCTCTCTAGTTGAGAATCTTGTGTAAGTCGTCGTAGAGCTGCAAGCTCAGCCTCGTAGGTGTTGGAGTAAGTCGCCCATGTAATGATGATGGTCTGGTGCTTTGCTTCATCCAGATCGAGACTTGGGAAATCATCGAGGGCAGAAGCGGTCTGTATTGATGCTAGTAGATCGACATTGACCTGTTCTCCATCTTCGTTCTTAAACGCCCTGCTAACCTCTACCTTGAATGCTGCACACATCGCAACCCCTTGGCAAGGAAGATTTTCTGCATTCTCGTAAGGGTTACTTATGCGGGTCGCAGGCAAATTGACCAGAGAGTGCGTTCCATCCGGCAGCTGGATTCTCTTCTCAATGTCAATATGGAAACTGTCAGTCAGACTGGGAAAGATGATATCTTCTGAGGGCCTAGGTGCCGGCACAAGGAAAAGCCACGACGTTGTAAAAGAAGTAGAGAGACCTTCAATAGGTGCAATAGGCCAAGCCTTGAAGGGTTTTCGGAGGTTGTTGAAACGCTTCAGTAACTCCTCTTCATTCCTCTGCTCGATTATAGTCCCTTGTTCGTGTCGCTTCACGTATTCTTGAGCTGATAGGACAGATAAAGGTGGAAGAGGCTATGAAAGATTTCAAATATTAGTGACTGTTATACCAGGTTTAGGCATATTAAACTCGCCCTTTCGAACACGGGGAGACCTGTTGCTACGGTAGCTGACATTGTGGAAAATGCTGTTGTGACACTTGATGATGCTGCTGCTGGCATCTGTATCGAATGACTGGCGGTCCCGAAGCACTCAGATAATGGGCTGATGAGTGAAGAGTGGGAACAGAAGCAAGAACAAGCAGAGGGTAGAATTGCCGTGTTCCAGTGAGAAAAGGAAAGAAGGAGTGACTCTGATAACTATCAAGAATACTTTCAGTAGCCTTGCATAAGCATTAGTCTACTGCTTGGCGAAGTGTCGATGAAGAAGCTGAAGCATGAAAAAGTCGAAGTGAAGAAAGAAAGACGAGAAGGAAAGG
Source organism: Fusarium nurragi (assembly GCA_012977755.1). NCBI lineage: Eukaryota > Fungi > Ascomycota > Sordariomycetes > Hypocreales > Nectriaceae > Fusarium > Fusarium nurragi. The sequence goes on along the minus strand of JAALXI010000098.1, from coordinate 24,021 downwards.
CGGGGGAGAAAAAGAAGGAAGGCAGTAGCCCGGCCGTGAGGAGGAAGGGCGTTTGCAGCTGCCGTTTGTTGCTGTCAGCCGTCAACACTTCCGCCGCAACTGCCAGCGATATTTACTCCTTGCTGAGAGTGGAGTGCCAGAGAATGGAGTTATGAGTGAAGAAGAATAAAAGCAAGAGTTAAAAAGAAAAAGGGCGAGGTGCAGTTGCTTCGTAGTGAATCACTGCCAAAGAGTGAATGGAGGTGGAGCTCCAAGGGCCTTTGAGAGTAAGGACGAAGAATGGTGGCAACAACTGCCAAATACAAATCGCTTCTCATCTTAGAGTAATCATTAAGTTGATACAATCAAAAGTTCGAATTCATGACAACTATAGGTTACTATCTATTCCTTCTCGCCAGTGCTACAACACTCAGCTCGTTCAGCCTGATCAAGACAACGATCAACCATATGCTTTGATCAATTAACCTGTCCAAAGGGACAAAGCAGCGTCCACCCCCTCAATTTATCAATCCAACAACTGACTATGCTTTCCACATCATCCAGAACCTGGCGCAAGGCTCTTCAGGGGCTAGGTCAGGTCGATGATCATGTCCTCAGCTTGCCAAAGGTCTCTGCCTCTATGGTGCTGCATATCGAGACCTTCTAAGTTGCTTTCCATCATATCAGGGGAGTGTCGCGGCTCGTCCTCAGAGTCATCTGTCAGGGCAACTGATACATCAGAATCGTCTTCGACGAGGATTGTATCCTGGTCAGACACAATGCCATCTTCACTAAGAAGCCACCGTTCTATGTGTTTGTAGAGCACGCGGACCGTGTTCGGGGGGAAGGCGTTCCCAATCTGTCGCTTGATAGATGTTCTAGTACCAAGGAACTGGTGCGTCTTGGGGAATCCTTGCAGACTCGCCAGCTCCCGCAGCGTGAGCTTCCGTGTGCCGTCGGGGTAGCAGAAATCGCCTCCTGTGGTTATGGTCCCGGCGAGGCGGTTGGGATCATAGGATGTTCTTCGTGGGTCAAAGTACTGGACATTATCGAGGTCATGAAGATCATCGCCAGGATGAACTCCTCGCAGAGCCTTTCCGATGGTGTTATAAGGTAGCAAGCCATACCCACCCTCCTCGCTGTGTGTTGCTTTGGGGAAGGGTGGAAGTCTTTCTCCAGGTGCAGCGGCGAGAATAATAAGCCGCTTTCGATCTTGGGCAGCTCCCCATGTGCAGAGCCTAATTAGTTTCCATCGCACCGAGTAGCCGTGCTGCGTGAAGTCTCCAAGTAAGGCATTAAAATACTCTTCGTGTCGGTCGTGGGTAAGCCCGAATGTCTGCTCAACCGTGATAATACGTGGGCGAAGCTTTTTAAGCAGTTGGTTGCAGCTATAGAGCGCAAAGATGTTCTCGTCATCTTGGGCTGATGCGCGTGTGTGTGCTGGTGAGAAGAATTGACACGGCGGAGAGAAGTGAAGCACATCTACTCTCATATTCATATCAGTTGTCTGAGGGCTCGAGAGGAACTCGTCGAGTGACATCCGGAATAGTTCAGTATCAGGGAAGTTTGCTTGGTAGGTATCCCATACTTCTGGGGCTTTATCCACTGCAAACTGGACCTTGAACCCAGCCATGAGTGCTCCTCGCGATACTCCGCCGGCACCGGAACAGGAGTCAAACATTGTATATTTTTGGCCGTGGCTCCGTTTCTTTTCGTTGACTGCTTCAGCCTCCAGGTCGATGAAGTGATCATGAGTTACAAGGGAAGGAGCCCAAGACCCTCCTTTGACTGTATTATATCGCCATCGATTACGAAGGACTTCGTCAGAATCCCTGTATAGTTCCTGGTGAACTTCGCTCGAGTGGATGCGAATAAGAGACTCCTCGGTTTGCTTCTTACGGCTGTCTTGTCCAGTGAAATAGACCTCCAGCTTCTAGCGGCAGGTCAGGTGTGTAGACTGCTTATTCGGTCGGCCTCTTTCTTTCGGGAGGTCAGGGTTCAAAACTGATCGGTTGAATTTAGGATATTTGGTATTTGTGACAATGAGGGGGCACAGCTGAATAGCATCGGATGGGTTGATGTCCACAAATTCTTCATTCTTTGCACCATCGTCTTGGTCGTAATTGACGAGCATGCAGACTTCGTTTGGCTTTTTAGGGAGCTTTCCCAAAGCTGAACGTGTTCTCGCAAAAGGGGTGCCGCGGATTTTGATTGTGCCTGAAGATCGGCATCGAACCACAATCTTAACCAGGACAAACTCGACAAGGTAATTCCCGGAGAGAAATTCGCGAACTTTGAGAAATGAACCTGCTTTGATATTGGTGTCTAGTAGACATATCTTCTCCAATGCAAATTCTCCCCGTTCCAGAAGGCGGTGACCTGAAGTGCCCAAATCTGCTGTAAGATCGATGACCTCCTCGGGAGCGTGATCAGGTTTGCCAAAGTCCTGATCAATGGTGCAAGAGGAAAGACGTCGCCTGCGCTCTAAGAATCCATTTGGCCTTCCTGGCAGAAAAGAAACACCGTTAATCTCGTCTTGGTGCTCGAGGTCGATATATGTGACAGACATGTCGTGTAAGGAGCTGGGCTTAGCCCAGTAAGAAGAAAGGGAATCTCTGTGTGGTTCTATTAACTGGCCATGCGTCAAGAAATAAAGAGAAATGAACCCAAGTGCATACCAGTAACAATCAAACTTGAGTGGTGTTGATCATTTCATGGAGTTTGAAGAGTGAAGGTTGTTAATGAAAGAAGTTGGTAGAAGTAACCTCTATATGCAAGCGTGCATTTAGTGAATTCCTTGGCATCTGGAGTGACGCATATCTTTAACTCAAGTCATATGGTCCGTGCAGCGAAATCATGGGCTGTTTGTCTTGTAAGAGCTTGCATTCGTCACGAGGCCTTGGGGCAAACACTTCAGTGCAAACAAGCACCCATACTGCAGCAATACTTATATGCTTATGACAAGTATAACATCCCAGATTGGCTCACTGCCCAGGCCTCTCGCTCTCTATCTGGTCTGATTATCTCGAGCTACTTATAATATGTCTCGAGCAGCAGCATAGGCGCTTGGTACGAATTACTGTTATCGAGCGTCAGTACACGCATTGAACTGCTGTCGTCTCTTTTTCTGATATAGCGGAAGCAGAGGAGTATCATATCTTCGAGTCGCACAATGAAATTCAAAGATTCTATCAAGTTGTCCGGGTTGAGATTCTAGTCTGCGTGTCTCGCCTATACACTGCACAAGCAGTGTTCCTTCAGTGTAGAGTTACCCGACCCTTGACCTGCAATACTGATTCTGTAGCTTTTAAGTACCCTGTCTTGTCACACCATGTTGTAATTTCTTCTAAATACACTAAAGAGTTGACAAAACCTTCATACCTGATGTTCGACTGAGGAACAGCGCGGTACAGACATGTTTTACCTACACTTGTTGACCGGTTACTGTTTGAAGCGACCTGAATTAGTACTACTGACAGAGCAAAAGCCGTCGCCCTGCAAAAAGAAAACATATTCAACAAACGCTTCTTTTTACAGTATTCCTTGCATGCGGGTAGGTATATCTATGACAAATATGTAGGCAACGATGCAGATCCCATGATGTTCACTGTTGGGGCTGTTACTCAGGAAGTTTCAAGTGAATTGTTGCAGGGTAGGAGTCGGACAAATCGGGCTAGTGAGGACGGGTTAGAGTGATGGCGTAGTTAGTGGATGCACCCCAGCGATCCCTGTTAGGACTGTTGAGGTCATTGATGCGGCTGATCAAAAGGATGGTATGAGTATATGGCAAGTTGCACGGGTTAACATCATTGAGCGTCTTGAATCCATGTGCTCTGTCTAATGAAGAGAGTTTATTTGTTGTTCACCACCAGAAATCTTCTCCAATCGTACATCCTACGCTGCCAGCTTACACTACACGGAACCTTCGATCACTTTCACACCGTCACCCATTCTGCACAATTAACCATGGCTGCTCGAACATTACGCAAGCGTGGAAACGACAACACAGAGGAGCCACCTATAAAGAAACAAAAGAACAAGACCAAGACCAAGATCAAGGATCAGGTGGAAGACGTGTCTTTAGACGAACTTCCACACAACCTTGGGCCTGTTCGTGCCGCCCCAAAGAACGTCAAGATCCCTACTCCGCCAGAAGACTCGAAAGAGTCGTATGAAAATGTCAAAGTCGAAGAGGCCTCACCTGAAGCTAAACCCAGTATCCAAACCCTGGATCCACCTCCGCCCCAGGAGGTAGAGCCTATGATCCGGAGATCACTGCGACAGCGGAAATCTGCTGCCAAATCTTCGTATTTCGAGTCCGACGACGAATCCAGCACAAAGCCACATACTAAGAGACCAAGTAAACCTTCACCCATGAAGAAGGACATCAAAGATGAGGATGATGATGTCAATGTGGCAATGGAAGCACCAGTCCGAAAAACTGTCAAGAAGACAAAGGCCAACCCGTATGGGCTTACTCCTGGTATCACGCCTTTCCCTGAGTGGGAAGCTCCATCAGCAGAAGACTGCGAAGACGTCTATACTCGACTAGCTGAAATCCACGGAGAAGCCAAGGCCCCTGAGAAGATACCAGCGCCGTCCCTTGAAGTCTCGGGCTGTGGAGAGGTCCCTTCCGTTCTGGACGCTTTGATCCGCACTCGTCTAAGCGCAAACACTTCCAACCGTAACTCAAGCGCGGCATTCAGAGGGCTGGTGAGCACCTTTGGCACTGTCAGTAAGGGTATTGGGAAAGGAAGCGTTGACTGGAACAAAGTCAGAACTGCCCCTCTGCCTACCATTGTCGAGTCTATCAAGACTGGTGGTCTGGCTCAAGTCAAGGGCAAGGATATCAAGGCAATACTGGAGTTAGTGTATGAGGAGAATACAAAGCGACGAGAGGCTTTCACGCAAGAGAAGAATGGGGTGAAATCATCTGATATTGCAGGGACAGACGGCAAGACACAGGGTCAGAAAGACCTCGAGATCTTGAAGATGGACCAAGATATACTGTCATTGGATCACATACATGGAATGGCTCCAGACGAAGCGATGCAAACACTCACCAAATTCCCTGGCATTGGAGTCAAGACAGCGTCATGTGTTATTCTCTTCTGTCTGCAACAGCCCAGCTTCGCAGTCGATACCCATGTACACCGCATCAGTGGCTGGTTGAAGTGGATACCACCCAAAGCTACTCGGGACCAAACATTCAGTCACTTGGAGGTCCGCATACCTAACCATTTGAAATACGGGCTGCACAAACTGTTTGTTCAACATGGAAGAAGCTGCATCCGCTGCAGAGCAAACACAAGCGAAGGAAGTGAAGAATGGAATAAATCGAAGTGTCCTCTCGATGGGCTCATGGAGCGAACAGGTAAAAGACAGCATGGAGGGAAAGGAGGACCCAAGAAGCAGATGAAGGAAGAGGATAGTGATTAACTGCCTGCGATAAGATAAGGACCATATTAGGCCTGTGTATAAAAATGTCGTATATTGTTGTCTTTCAACACATCTCACTCACTGTTATGCTAGTTATCATTTATTTGCCTACCTAGGTAAGTACTGTGTAATCACGAACCTTCAAAAAGGTGCAGTCTTTGTGACAACTTCAGTGGCTGCTCAGCGACGAATTGCCCCCCCCCTCCACTTCGCTCATTAAACCCCCTGCAAAAACACGGCAACTCAAGCGCGTCAAATGCCAGGACTGTTTCCATGTCCAAGCTCAGACTGTGCAACCGACTATTTTCCTGTCTAACTCCTACTCCATTGTCGGCTCACGCAGCCTTGGTGGACAACTAAAGCTTCAGTTGGTTACCAGGCAACTTCATTCTGACTATTGAGGTTGAGGCTCATTCTTTCGCAGCTGCATCACTCTTTTACTTCCCAGTGCTGTCCCGCAAACGCAAACGATCCGACAATAAAGCATTGTTTGGTTTCAAGGGCGAAGTGCCCTGGCAACCGGTTTTGTTTAATATCGATATCGATTTTTCTTTCTCAACTCTCATATCCACCACTCTCAGCATTGCAGTTGGAAGAACTTTCTAATCCACTTCGAGACCCGAGTCGCATTGTCGCATCGCACCTCTGCCGTATCGTGATATTTTACTACCACGACTCCGAATAAACCCCGTCATTCTACTCTACCACCGAACACTGCTCCAGCGACGATTTCGAGAGATGCGCGAACGCATCTGTAACTCATAAAATGGATATTGATGACGAACTGAGCCAATGGTACGAGAAGATTCAGAATTTCGACAATGAATGCCATCTGTTATGCCCTCGCGTCAGCGAAGAAGACAACGAAAACTACAAAGTCCTCGAGGACCCCGACTCAACGATAACGCAAGAAGAAAAAAGGAACCGAATCCAACAGGGCAAGGAGCGACTCGAGATCACATACTGGAACTGCTTGATTTTTGGCTTCGATCAAGAAAACCAAGGGAAATGGGGAGAGGAGCTCGGTACGAGGCTCAATGATTGCCTAAAGCATTGCGCAGATTGCGTCTACAACTGGCATATGAAGCGCAGAGCCCTTCTGCAGCAATTTCAAGAGCGATGGGATGAAGTGGTGGTTGCCCAACTCCAGTCCGTGTTCGAACGCAGAGATGTCGACCGAATTGATACGAGTCTACGATGGGCGAAGGCATTTATCGAGAAGATCGTGACGACCGGTGCTGCGTTCAAGAAGTCGCAACTCGGCGAACATTTGCCCCAGGTTCACATCTCTGTCTACGAGGCTTTGTGCTGCATGCCTTATATGGAGGATCCAGAGCGACGGGCCACTTTTCAGTATGTTTTTCAGCGCCTTCAAGGCAAAAGCGGCCTTAAACTCGGAACAAAGGAGCCCTTGCCTGGCATGACATATTTTATTTTCGATATGAAAAATCAGGATCGCCGCAAATGGGCAACAGACAACTACCAAAACCTTGATAGTAATGCCATGACCCTGGAACAGTTCGACTGGGCTGTCGGCAGCGGCCTGACAAGAGCTATCGAGGATATCAGTAGAAAAGATCCCCAAGCCATAGATTCATGGCCTGAATTGGAGCAGTTCTGGCAAGGCTTCAACGAAATACTCAGAACTCTGAGCCCGGACGTTATTACTCAACGTCTACGGAATCTCGAGCTACGGCCTGGAAGTTTTCATGTTTATGACCTTCTATTCCGTCATATCCAGTTCTGTCCTGCGGAGAGTGTATTGGTCATGACCATCACAATCTTGACAAGCGTTCTCAAAAAAGCACCCAGGGCCTTTTGGGACGTAATTGGCGATGCCCGACCTAATGTGATTGCTGACCTGCTCTTTGGAAGCCCGAGCTATAAGAAACTGCTTCGCCAATCCCTTGACGATTGCTGGACTGGTTTTGACAGTGGCTCGTCTCTTGTGCCGTTCCCTACGTCTTGGGTTGTACCATGGCTACAATCGATTAGTCGTGACCGCAGGTATGATGCTTGTGAGGTTTTGATGCACACGTTGATTGAGTCGCTTGCCAAAGATCAGTCTATCGGGGAACCAGGTCGAGCTGCTTGCATTCGAGCTGGTTTTGATGCGCTACAACTCACTATGTCAACCTTCGTTGACCAAGAAACCAAGATCGCTACAGGGAGCACTCACATTTACGCTTGCTGTGTATTTAATCTCTCGATGAAATACAAGGATCTCATCCTACGGAATCTGCGTGCCCCTGGCCAAGAAAGGGAGGGTTGGCAGACTCTCCAAGTGGCAAATGCAGCTAAGACGGTCATGCAAACTGCTATGAAACTGGATATGAAAATCTTCGCGGAGGAATATATGGTTTGTCTTGAGGACAAGCAGCTTCAGTCCACTGTCATAAGGGACTCGAAGGTTTTCTGGCAGGGAGTCGTCGAAATGTTCGACGTGTCAACCGACCAGATTGACCTGGCAAGGGACATCGTCTTATCATTGGAGCCCCTGATTGGTGTCGAGCAAGTAAGACCACTAAAGAGCGACGACAAACTGAGCGTCTCGAGCAAAAGTTTTAACAAATCCCTCGCTGAAACGGTGGATATCCTTGGTAACCTCCTGGGCAGAGTCTCCGAGCTGGACGCCACGGACTTAAACACGCTATTCAACGACCGTCTTGCTTTCCAAGGCACCATTACTCTCTCCACCCACGGAGAGCCAGGCCTCGCCGGAGCAGCAGCCGAGCTCCTCAAGAGCTGGACAGGGGAGCTTTCCCAGAGTGGTGCGTTTGAGCAAATGTCTCAACTGCACCCCGACCAAACGTTATCGTCTATAGTGTGGGCTCTAGAACGAGTATTGAAGCCTCCCAACCCGTGGGGTCCTATTCGGCCAATTTTGAATATGAGTCGAGATATTCTTCGCGGACTGACTGACCCCATGTCCGGAGTCTTACGAGTCAAAACCCTTGAGCCCATGTCTGCCGCTAAAGTCCTGCGTTGGTGGAGCGAACAATGGCGGTTCGTCTCTACCGCATGCAGGAATATCGAGGGATGGTCTCGGTATATTCAGAATGCTGTTATGACCGAATTCTGCCGAGAAATCATGGAGCTTGCCGAAGCCCTTATTGCGGAAGACGGCTTGATTACTTCAGCTATCTCAAAGGCTTTGAACAAAAGTGAAAAGGATACTATGTCACAAATTCTTGTTCCCGCGAAACAGCATTTTGGTGGAATGGAGAACATGATTCGTTTGAAGGACAAGTGGCTCGTCGATGTCACAGTCCGAGTGCTCTGCAAGATTCTCACCCGACTTCGAGAGAATAACCACGAAATCAACCCTGCCTCTCGGAAACTGATCACCGACGCATGCTTGCCTACAAGTGTCCCTGGCAAGTATGTCAGGTCTACCAACATGACTGATCAGCAACGGGCTGAACTCCTTCAAGCCCTTGGGCAGACGGACGAAGAAGTACAGATCTACCAGCTGGGAGTTGCTCAGAAGGGAGCAGTACACAGGCACAAGGACACTACCAAGAAGCAGAGCAAACTCGATGCATGGTCTAAGTCCGGCACATCATCCTGTGGCACGATTACAACACCGTCCTCTAGATCCAATCGTGATGATGTTCTCGATCTCAGTAGATCAATCGACAGCCCTATTCTTAAGCAGCTGGAGGCTCAGAAAGCCAAGGAACAGGCCAAGGCCAAGGCTAAAGCAATGATTAGGCCTAAGCCCAAGGTACCTGATCAGAAGGCCATTTCTGCGCTGAAAGAGAGCAGACAGAAGGAGAAACTCGAGAAGGCCAAACGCGACGCGGCTGCTATTGCGAAAGCCAAGGCTCTCAGGGGTGAGACTGTCCCCGGTGAGGGTTCTGGCTTGCTTGGTCTCGGTCTTATCGGCAAAGACCATGGTAAGAGCGAGATAATGGTGAATAGTTCAGACGAAGAATCCGAGGAGGATGAAGACGAAGAGTCGGATATTGACGATGAACTCGCCGCTCTCAGTACCGGAGGCCAGAAGACTTCGGATGAGGCTGAGAAACGTCGTCAGAAGATTTTGCTAGACAAGATGCGAAGGCCAGTGAAGAAGGTTAGACAACAACGCTCCGTCAAGGAGATGAGAGCAAGATTGATCCCTCCTATGGATCGACTGCACAACACTATCCTAGCTTGGGATATCTTCCACGGCGGTAACGACCCTCCCAACGGCCCAGCAGCCTCCGAAGTTGCCACCAAGTATTCCAACCCTAGAACCTACCAGGATACCTTTTTCCCCCTGTTGGCCTCTGAAGCCTGGCGTTCATTTGTCACAGCCAAGGATGAGATAACGACCCAGTCCTTTGGTATGAAAATTGCCAGTCGTGCCAGTGTCGACAGCTACCTCGAGGCGACGTTCACAATGCCCGTTGTTCAAAGTAGGGAGCGTGGCGTTTCCGAAGGCGACATTCTTCTTGTCTCGGAATCAGAAAATCCTTTAGCCGACCGAACAGCTCGACACTGTTTGGCCCGAGTCCACCGTACCACCTACAAGAAGGAACTGATCGAGATCACATATCGTGTGGCATCTCGAAACAACCCTATGACACAGGTGCTAACCCCCAACGTAAGCGTCTTTGGAGTGAAGATTACCAACATGACTACGATTGAGCGAGAGTATGCTGCATTGGAGAGTCTGCAGTACTATGATCTGATGGACGAGATTCTAAGCGCAGAACCGTCTCCTATTCTTCGATACAGCGAAGAGAAAACCAGCAACTGCATGGAGAATTATTCTCTAAATAAGGGACAAGCTATGGCTGTTCTAGGCGCCCACGACAATGATGGTTTCACCCTAATCCAGGGGTAAGTTGGTTCTGCTTAATTTTTAACAAATCTAACCTGAATAGTCCTCCTGGTACTGGAAAAACCAAAACCATTGTGGCTATGGTTGGCACTCTGCTTTCGGAGCAACTTAGTCAAGTAGGTAATCAAGGCACTCCCATGGGTACATCGTTGCGACCGAACGGTGCACAAGGTGCAAACAACCAAAACCGATCGAAAAAGCTCCTTGTCTGTGCGCCCAGCAACGCGGCTGTAGACGAGCTGGTGCTTCGAATGAAGGCCGGTGTTAAAACGATCTCCGGAAAGACCAAGAATATCAATGTGCTTCGATTGGGCAGAAGTGAGGCCATCAACGCCGCCGTAAGAGATGTCACTCTGGATGAGCTGGTCAAGGCCCGTCTGGAGGGCGATCAAACCAAAGACAAGGCCAAGACTGATCGCGACAAGCTCCACGAGGAAGCCGCAAAACTCAAAGAAGAATTGGCTATCCTGCGTCCCCAACTGGAAGCATCGAGGAACGATGAGGACCGGGCTGTTTACAACAGGCTATCTCGAGAGTTTGATGAAAAGAAGCGGCATCAAAGGACTATCGGTGAAAAAATTGACGCTGACAAGAGCAGCGGCAACTCTGTTGCTCGAGAGATGGAATTGCGCCGCCGTCAAGTTCAACAAGAGATTTTGAACAACGCCCAAGTTTTGTGCGCTACTCTGAGTGGTAGCGGTCACGAAATGTTCCGAAACCTGGATGTCGAGTTTGAGACGGTCATCATCGACGAAGCTGCCCAGTGTGTGGAGTTGAGCGCGTTGATCCCACTCAAGTATGGCTGCTGTAAGTGTATTCTCGTAGGAGATCCCAAGCAGCTCCCCCCAACGGTTCTGTCACAGTCAGCAGCGAAATTCGGTTACGACCAAAGTTTGTTCGTTCGAATGCAGCAAAATCACCCCCAGTCGGTCCATTTGCTCGATACGCAGTATCGTATGCATCCTGAAATCAGCATGTTCCCCAGCCACGAGTTCTACGAAAGGCAGCTTGCCGATGGTCCAAACATGCACGTACTCCGGCAACAACCATGGCACCAGAGTGCGCTACTTGGTCCCTATCGTTTCTTCGATGTTCAAGGCGTCCAGGAGCGAGGCCACAGAGGACAATCTCTGGTCAACACAAAGGAGCTGGAAGTTGCTATGCAGATGTATGATCGCTTCAGCAAAGACTACGGCAAGTGCGACTTGAGTGGCAAGATCGGTATTATTACACCCTACAAAGCCCAGCTTTATGAGTTGAGAAACCGCTTCCGGTCACGATATGGCGAGAGCATCACGGACATCATCGAGTTCAACACGACTGATGCTTTCCAGGGTCGCGAATGCGAGATTATTATCTTCTCCTGTGTTCGTGCCAGTTCTACGGGTGGCATCGGTTTCATGACTGATATTCGACGTATGAACGTCGGTCTGACTCGTGCCAAGTCGTCCCTGTGGATTCTCGGTGATTCAAGGGCGCTTGTTCAAGGCGAGTTCTGGCGGAAACTTATAGAGGATGCCAAGGACAGAAAACGATATACTAATGGTGACATTCTGTCAATGTTCCGGAAGCCTCTGGAGAAGGCGGAGCCTGGCACTTACCTTCCACCACCACCTAAGGCACAAGACCGAGAGGTTGTGATGCGAGATGCATCTCATACCACATCCTCGCTTCCCTCATCACGGTCGAGTTCTCCAAAGGTTGCGGCAGAGCAGAAACCAGCTGTGTCATGTCCAATTCCTGGTATCGGAGGCAGCGAACAGGCTGGGGTTACGCCACGCTCTGCCGGGCCTCCCGTTATACATACGACATCAGGCAAGCCGCCAGGAGAAGCTCGGAAGCGATCACACGATGGACCAGACGCAGACCAACCAGTGACTAAAAGAGTAAGTCGAGTATCCTAGCAAAACTTGCACAGTTCGTCCATGAGCTAAAATCCAAATAGATATCAAGTGACAGGACTCGAGGTGGTGGCCTTATGGGCAAGTTTAGCCCAAAGCCTCAGCGGCCGCCCAAGGCCCCGACAGACCCTTCGGCGATGTCAGTGATGGGATTGGCGCCCCCCGAAAGACCACCCGCGGCAGCCCCGACCGGTCCGCCGACACCAACCGGTCCTAAGATCCCGACAGGCCCGAGAATTCCGACAGGTCCCTCGAATCCAGGATCCCACCAGTCTCATGATGGTAGCAATCAGGTACGTCTAGCATTTTGGAGCGCAATTCGGATAATTTGCTTACAAGAATCTCAGCAGCCTAGACGTCCACTTCACCCACCGCCATCTCGAAAGAAGGGGAAACCAAGTCTCTTTGTCCCAAAGAGGCGGTAGTATAATGAATGAATTGATAATCTGGGACCTTGTATTGTAAGCATAGATGAGGATACATAGCACCAAGCATTTACGGGCGTTGGAGGGAGGTTCGCATCATTTTCATTTGTAAGGGGGGACTTTCACGATAGTATGGGAACAGGCTGCGATGATTTGCATCTCTCGGGGCTCATACATGGTCCGAGACTCGACTGACCCTTGGCCGTGGAGCAAGCTTGATTCAGAGCTAGAAGATAGCCTCGTGAATATGTGACAGGCGGGTGAGCTACAATGAGTGATATGCAAGGGGGGGATGAGCCAGCCCCTGTTGGTAATAGTTGGATGAAGGGCTGGTGGACAGAAGCCGGACAAGCCCTCGAGCTTTGGGGCGCATAACGAGGCTTGCCTTTGCTACTGTTGACCACATATGATAATGCGCAGAAAGACATCTGCACGACTTGGACCATCCCGTCTTGGCAAGCTGATGAGGTTATCTTGTGTCACGTGACATGGGATGGAACAATACGAGGTTTGGAGGTGCCGACTGACGAACGACAATGCATGAGCAGGGATCAACTCGCCTAAGCATCCGGTAGTGAGGACGATCACCAGCCGGCAAGGGTCAGGTTCTGTCATTTCAATCGACAGGGGGCAGGCTGCTAGCAGTGTTTGTGCTGCACAGTCTTGGCCGGTGCAACAGCAACGGCGAGCCCGAGGGGGTTGAGGATACCGAGTGGACGGGACATTATTCTTCTCCAAAGGGGCTCAGAGTAGAAGCAGCCATGACGCAGCCATCAGTGGCTTCTGGCGGTTAAACGACGAAAGAGGAACCCCTGAGAGAGCTGAAAAGAAAGGGCTCCCTCCCTCTCGGAGCTGAGTTGGAGGGGGGCACGAGCACACACTGGTAACACCTCACTGAAACGGGTAGCTTGCTGCACAGTGCATGGCCACCTGCAGGCACTAACTGATGATGATGCTGCAGCCAATTAAGCACTTTTGCGGTCTTCTCTCTTCTCAGGGGACATGCTTGCGAGAGGCTGGGCTGCCTGTCATAATAAAAAGCAAATAGAAAAGGCGATGGAAATGAAGCTAGACATGGGGATATTTGACAAATGAAACTACCATACGCCGATCGTACTAATTGATACTGTACCTAGTCAGTGTATATCGACTAATTGGGGGGTTAGCGAACGTTTCCACTCCATCAACGGGCATAATTAGCACCGGATCCTGAGCTAAAAGTTGATTTAGCGGGACTTGGCCTCGATGGCGCCCCAGGATTTTATGGACAGTGACGGCATCTTTCTCTGCTCTGCTCTTTGGTGTTAGTCTTTGATGGGGGGGGAAAAGAGCCCCTGGGCTTGGGCTTAAACTCGAGCTTGGGCATAACGAGGCGTCACCCCCAATTTCTTGTAGTGCAATCTTTCCTTTCTTTTTTCTTCTTCTCGGCTCCATCACTTCTCGATTTCCCTTCATCTTCGTCATAATCTTGACCCTTTTTTTTGTGGCTGTTGGCCTCAACTGTGCAGATATTCAAAAGTGACACAGACTGCAACTACCCGCCCCCTTTATCCTCCACAAGAGGGAGCACACGAGAAAAGCCCCGAGGGTCAGACAAGCGCTTTCCACGTATGTATATGTATACGTAGACACATACATACAGACTGACACATACATTAGTTAGTACCTACACCTACTACACTAAGACTGTCCCGTGCCGTCTTCCATGGATGCGAGTGCATCGTTGCGCAAGAGCTTATGAGCCTGGCCCATGTGCAGAGTCAGATAGATACTGCATCAGTTAGCCCGGCATGGCTCAAGTAACTGGCCTTGATCCTGAGGCCTCTGCCACGTCGGGCAGTGGCGTTTCTTATACTCGCACAATCCCCTCGACCTCTGCCTCGCACAAGTCGAGGCCGCATCGGTTTTCACTTCAGCATCCACCGCAGTCTGGCCCTCAAGAACGTATCCGGCGCAGAGCAAAGTCTGCATCAAATCTGCTCAGCCGACCCGATCAGGGGGTGGATTTTCACGACGACACCTTCATCCATCAGCAGGAGCTCGGCGAACCGCATGATGGACTCGCGGAGCTCATTGACTTTCTGAGGAACCACAGCCCGCCCTCTGGTAACTTGATGTCCATCCCCGATGGTATCTCCCCCGAGGACAGGGGACGATGGTCCAGGCTCCGGAAGATAGGCAAGAGGAGCAGATCGCTCTCAAGGTCGCCACGGACCATTCAACTCCCAGACTCAGCTGTCTCAGGCACCACCATAGGTGGACATCGACATATTGCCATTTCAATCCCCTTGGACGCCTCGCCGTTTGGTCGAACCCCCAGGTCTCAGTATCCTGTATACCAGCACCGCACCGTGAGGCCTCACACTTCTCAATATGCTCCTACGAGGGCCATCTTGAACGATAAGGGCGTAGTGACAGTGCTACGAACTGTCACCGAGGGCAGGGAGTCAACGCCTCCAGTGAGCCCTGCAAACTCCCAACTTCTCCTATCCACTATCCCTCAAAGATCTCCAAACACCTCAACTGGAAGGCATCATCCTCCAGGGTCTATTAATAGCAGCAACCAAACCAATGCATCGGAGGGCTTGGATGTTCTGGCGACACCTCCCCCAAGGATTACGACCCAGGGTCAGGTCAGACAAACTAACGAGCAGTCCCGAGAATTCCAGAACCATGACCAAGGGAACACGCATGCAGCAGGCCCAAAATATCCTCAAAGAGTCCCATCACGGAAGTCCAGCTCGACAGGGAGTCGCGTTGTGCACCTGGGGGATCTATCGATCGATGGTATGATGTCTCGGCCGACCGAGAGAGGTGGTCATCCTGCGCCTACTTCACCTGCGCGCCCCGTCTCTCCTGATGGATCTTATCAGCCGTCGCTTTCAAAGAGCATCATGACCACAAGCGAAAACGACCCGGTAGTTGCAGAGGCCAGACCAGTCGACGCGAGGCCAGTCGCAGCTAAGGAGTCTCGCATACGATCACCAACTGAGCAGCTCGATGAACCCTCTATCACTGTCATCACGAGAAGCCCACTGCGTGTTTTCCGGGAGTCGTCCAAGAAACAAAGGGCAAGGGCTGCTTCTCCCGCTTCTGACAGCAAGTCATCGCAGAGTCGCCGCGACAAAGTAAAGGACAAGAAAAAGAGAGATATGGAAGCTGCTTCCTTAAAACGACGCAGTATGATCTCTGCTCCACTGGAGCCTACGCCGGAAGCTGAACAAGAAACCGTCAAGATGCCGGAGGATTACACGGAAGAGCCTCCTCCAGTACCCCTGAGGTCGCCCCAGCGACAGAGCATGTGTCCCATCGTAGTTGTTGCGAACGTCAAACCGTCACCTCCGCCATCGGCCAATCTCTCCGCTTCACCTAAGAAACTATCAAGCGCAGATTCTGGAGACTTGACCTCTGCCTCAGCAACGAAGTCAAGCAAACCCGTCCCGAAGCCTAAAGAAGGGACATCGAGTCGGCCAGTCTCACCATATCCCGCTTCTTACATGAATGGATCTCTGACGCCTCCTCAGTCAGCCCATTCATCGCCAGTTCAGAAAGAGGCCTCACAGGACCGAACCTCTCTTTCACGGCGTCGGGAATGGAATGCTGCGCGAGAACATGAGCGCGAGCGCAAGCGCACGGAGGCAGCATCGAACACCAACCCTCGACCTAGAAGGAGAAGACTGACCACAGCAAAGGGGGAGACCGAAGAAAGAAACCCTGCAATGGAAAGGGAGATTTTGCGGCGATACGAGGCTTACCGCGAATACCGAATCAGAGAGATGGAGCGCCGCGTCCGTCGACTGGAGCGCAATGGAGACGTGTGGCTGCGAGCACTCGTGCCAGTCTTGGACAACCTGAACCGCACCCTCACAAGCAAGGACGAGAAACCGCAGCGTGCGCAGGGATGGGTCTCGGATGAGGAACGCTCTCACTTCCAACCCTCATCTGAAATGAGGCCGTCAAGCCGAGGTCGAATGATGACAAGAAGGGGCACCTCCGAGCGGGAGTTTCTCGAACAGCTTGTGAGGGCAAAAGAAGAGCTCGAAGCCGGAAGCGTGAGCGACTATATGAGTGGATTCGACACGATTGAGCCGCTGATGAGAGAACTGGCAGGACGATCTCGACTGAGCTTCGAAGCAAGGTCGCTTGGGATGGACGATGAGGGACTGTTGAACTCACTTTCCGAGTAGTCGCTGCGTGAGGAAACCGCATAATAGTAATAAGAGAAGGATGTTGGAAGGTGGTTTTTATTTGATGGATGGTATAGGATTGGCAGCCGAGCGAAGCGTTGAACTTTGTGTATATCCAACAACATGACTTAGTATAGTCCTGCACCAGACGTGCATTTTCCTAGCTAACGCCTGCCACGAGAAGTCTAGAGACTGTTTTCTTACCTTGCATGCACTTTATCATCTAAGCTAGTCAGCTGCTTGTCTGTTTAGCACTTGATAGCCATGCGTAGTCAGTCTTGCTCGCTCATCGCCTGGACGCCTCACCCGGCCCCTTCCTTGTAAGCAAGAAAGAACAGGGTCCTGCTTATGCCCAATCGGGTAACGAGCATCTGTGCATCGATCGGGTCCGCCCTGAGCGAGATCTTGATGACGTATCCGAAGGGATATTTCCTCAGCGACGTCTGCGCATCATCGATGAGATGAGCTGCTGTGGAACAAATGCCATTGACAGGATGTGAAGTAAAGAACCGCGATAGCTATCACGTGGGATTGTTCTGGAGTAAATACCCGAGAGGTTTCATGCGCGTCGCTTTCAAGACATAATATATCCACCATGAGCAAACCCTGGATCTTCGTATCACCCTCAACCCGAGGAATCGGCCATGCTCTTACTCGGCATCTCATCCAAAATACATCTCTCCCCATTCTTGCAACCGCCCGTCTACATCACGACCCAGAAGATGTGAAAAGGTCGCTCCTCGAGGGCCTTCCCGAGAAAGACGGCCTTGCCAAGCGTCTCTCCATCGTTCACGCGGATGTCACAGACGACAAGTCTCTCTGTGATGCTGCATCCAAAGCCGCCGAACTATTCCCGGCTGACAAGTACCATCTGCGTCTTGCTTGTGCCGTCCCCGGTATCCTCAGGCCCGAGAAGAACCCCAGCCAAATCGATGCCGAGGCCAGTCTGGAGCAGTTCCGTATCAACACCGTTGGGCCCCTCCTCCTGATCAAGCACTTTGACCAGTTCCTTCCCAGGCGGACCTCGGACCTGGAGGCAAGTCCTGAGGCCGACGAGGTCAAGATGCCCTCGCATTCCGTATGGCTCAGCATGGCCGCTCGCGTGGGTTCAACGTCGGATAACAGGGCAGGAGGATGGTTCTCGTATCGGGCGAGCAAGGCAGGCGTTATCAGCTTGGGCAAGAGTTACGACATCTTCCTCAAGGGGCGAAGCGGCGACAAGGCCATTTCCATTGCCTACCATCCTGGAACAGTCAAGACGGACCTCAGTAAGAATTTCTGGAGCAGCACCAAGGAGGGCAAGCTGTTCAGCCCTGAATATGCCGTCGATAGGCTTGTCAGCGTTGCGACAGGTCTGACCCTGGATGGTCGAGGCAAGTGTTGGGACTGGGATAACAAGGAGATTCTGCCATAAACAATACAAGACGGCCCTCCGACAGTACCAGTAGAAGGGTAGGCAAGACGAGGATAATTAATAATTATAAGTTTTTAATTAAAACCAGATCGACTATCCCTTTAAACCCCCCCCCCCAAGACCTGACCAACATTCATATCCTTACATATCCATACGTGATAACAAACAGGCAGTAATTGCCCTAAGCTGACTTATCGAGGCACGCTTTCGAATCAATAAACTGCAAAGTTTCTTAGTCTATAGTTCCACTTCCTGGAAAGACGCACCGTCAGGGGTCGGCGCGGCCTTGGGATTTGTTTCGTCCTCTGCTTCGTCGTCCGACTTTTCTTGCTTGTCGTCCTGCTCGGGTTTACTTGACTCTCCGCTCTCGGCCGGTCGTAGGGCAACCTTCTGTTCCTCCTTGTCCTCAAATCGCACCTTTTGCTCCTCTTGCGGTGACGCCTTGGTCTTTTGTTCGACTTCTACATCCTCATCATCATCGCTGGAGCTGTCGCTGGAGCTCTGCTTCTCATTGTTCTTCTGCACATCCTCCTCTTCCTTT
This sequence comes from Fusarium nurragi, assembly GCA_012977755.1. NCBI lineage: Eukaryota > Fungi > Ascomycota > Sordariomycetes > Hypocreales > Nectriaceae > Fusarium > Fusarium nurragi. The sequence goes on along the minus strand of JAALXI010000098.1, from coordinate 5,304 downwards.
TCGCTTGTCCTCTCGTTCAACTTCTCTTCTGATTGCGAAGCCTGTTCACCGTTCTGTGCAGGTGGTACGGGTAGACCCTTCTCCTCTTTCTCAGGGGGTGGAGGAGGGGTGGATTCCTCAGTAGGAGGTCCGGGCTTCATGGCATCGAGGTAGAACTTTGTGACACCGAGAATACGACTGCCCTTCTCGCAGGCCTCGACCCATTCTGGGCGTACGACGGGGATGTTGCTCTCGACCGCCTTCTCCCATTGTTGTCCACGACCTTCAGTGGTGACGAAATGTGTCGTGTCAATACGGACGCCATCCACAATCTTGGCCCCCATGCGCTCGACTGCCTTTACCAAGTTATCCTTGACGGCACTTGGCATGATGCCAGTGGTGATTGTGATACCCCTCAAGTCTGTCATCTTGTGCGTCCTCACAGGCACGCGGTCACTGACAAAGGTACCGGCGCTTGTGCGCAGGACCAGGTGGAAGGTGTATTCTGTGTCGACAGCAAGGCCGCTGATCTTTGTGCTGTGCATCTGAAGTGGGCGGGGGATGTTTCCGGCCTTTTGGCCATTTCGGTAGAGACTTAGAGAGATGAGGTCGGCAGTAGCAAGCTGGATAGGATCCCACTCTAGGACAACTGAGGTCTGGGTGGCATTGCGACAACGCAGTGCTGGGGTCGAAGGCTCGGAAGCACCAAATGCACTGTAAATGCTGTCCTGTAGGGCACGGAATGCGCGATCTGCAGCGGCTTCTTTGGTTGCATTTTGCGAGACGTTGATGTCGACGATGCTGCCGGAGGAGATGTTGGGAGGGAGGAGAATTGACGGGAATTCGATCTAAGTCGGGCCTTTGCATTAGTAATTATCCATGCAATTAGGAGATGTGAAGCTCACCAAGCGCTTATCCGGTGTCAGCAGGACAGTAACGCCGGCGTCGACCTTGCCGACAGTGAGGGAGACGAGCATCGTAGCGAGTGTCGCAGTAGACAAAGGAGGGTGATGACAGGTACAGGTTCTGGATGACCACGCGGACGCAATAGACGTGAAACAAGGGTATCTTTGGAAAGGAGAACTGTAGACGACGATGATCGAACCACCTGTCTATGCCGTTTGTCTTCACTGGGTAAGTTCGTGTCTGTAGCGAAACGAGGGAGGTTGGTGATAATGGAAGCTGGTGGGAATGCGATAGGGAACGTTGACGTGGAATCTGTCCATGGACCAGCTGCACAAGCCACAGGAACCAAGGACAAAGAGCTCAAGGGTTAGTCTACGTGGGCGCTTAAGCAGCTGGAGGGCAAATTTGGGGAAGAGTCCCCTGTGTTTTGGCATTTGGGCCCCCTAGCAAAGCCCCACCCCCTGTGAGGCTCTCACTCCCGGCAGCTTCACTTGTGGGGAGCTGTCCTACCTAAGCTTTTGTCCGTCAGCCCGGGCCGTGGCAGACTCGGTCCAAACTCCAAAAGAGCCCCTTGATGCGCTATCTTGAAAGCAGGCCCTGACTTGAATGGATGCTGAAAGTTAAGGTACCTAAACCCCCCCAAAGACCGTACATAGTATACATCCATCATGGAAAAGGTGCAAATGATGTGATAATCCGAAATGTTCATTATCCTGATATTCAGCTAAACGGAGCGCCGTTGATGTAAATAGATATCTGAAATATTCATAAAGATTCATTCGTTATGAGAGATACAGCCCAGTGAGAGCTGTTGGTATCAAAGTCTAGTATACAAATAAATTCCTCAAACATATACGCCTAATTCGTCTCGTCCTCGAGCCTCCCACCAGCCCAACTGCAGAAACCTTCGACGTATTCTCTTATCATGGTCATTCCAACGTTGGTTGCTGGGAATCGGACCAGCAAATCCCAAGTACCAAACCCTTCAAATCGTGAACAACAGAGATTCACTACCACTGTATCTTCTTATTTGACTTCTCGATTCTTTCTGGCGCATCGGTTCTCTTAGGCGCAAGTTGCTTCCACTCCTCCTTCACCCGCCTGGCAACCACCTCGCCAAAAATATGAGCTGGGGCTCGAGATACCTTCAAGGGATCAAGCATTGTCACTATGAGCGTCCCTCGTGGACCTTCCATTGAGTACCCCAGATTCTTCATTGCTGCCCAGAATGCCCCAGTCAATCTCTTCACCATTAGGTGTTGCACAACAGCTCTGGGGCCTCCCTTGCACATCGTGTACGTCCAGAGCGGTTCGTCTTCCAGCTTCTGTCGATACTTGGTCATGATTAATGGCAATAGCGAGGTCCCTCCGGGTCTGAGATGCTGTAGGTCAAACGGGTGTAGGATATATCGGGGCGAGTATTGGATCTGGAGGTTGAAGAGGGACTTGATTGTCTTTTCGTCAGAGCCCAAGCTTAGACGTGGAGCTTTGGAATTGTTGTATTCGATGCCGGTCTCTTGAAGAAATTCCCAGACTTCCGGCGTGGTGTGTAGCCTTCCAGATGCCGAGACATGATCGACGCCTGGTGGTATGAAGAATCTGGGTGGTTTCCGCTCTTTGTCCGGTCGGTCTCTATTCAACGATTGGTTTTTTCTATTACCATCCGGTGGAGGGAAGCGAGAGTTCGGTTTATGCGACGAGTCTCTTGTAGTCGATAAGTAAGAACGGTGTACGAAGGAAGGTATCGACCGCAAGAGTCTAGGTCCTGGCGAAGCTCGTGATATGGTCATGATGAAGGAAGGGCTGGAAAGCATCCAATCATGTTGTCATTTCGATGGGGTTTCCCTTTCACAGGAGGTTGATTATAGAGTACACGTGCCGAAGTCGGAGTTTAAATGATGATGTTGAATCCCACATCGACATGATGTTCGGGTTGACAATTTCCAATGATGTCCCACTAGCATCGCCACATGTGGCTTACCCCTCTGCGCTGGATTAACTTTCAAGTACAGAGGTAGCCATAATCCCCGTGGCCTTGGAAAGTCACCAGACTACTTATTGCTTTTAAAAACTCTACGCTATTATATGCATAAATCATTTGCCAATGAATTATTCAACTGACCTCGAGGAACGTCAAGCAAGCGCTGTGTGAATCACTACCCCATCTCTCCTTTGTTTCGCATCCTAAGCTGCAGGTGCATTAGCGGAATACTTGCTCACTGCAGAGTTGCGCGGCACAATAAAAGTATATCATAATCACTCAGCCGCCACACTTTGACTCATAGGGGACTAGTCAAAAGTCACAAGCCTGTCGCCCCATTTTGCCCTGCGCCCAACCGAACCGTCTCCGTCAGTCAGCAGAGCAACACAGGGAAAATCCACTTTCTGTCCAAGGCCATCAACGACACCACAACATCATCGCCGACTGTCTCCTCTCACACCTACACCTCTCCTCTTCACCAAACGCATAACACATAACACGTAAACCGCCAATATGCCTAAGAACAAGGGAAAGGTAAGCCGCTCTACCTTCTATCAACCCTCTTCGTCTCTCTCTTCCTTTCTTTTCTTTGTTCGGGTCGCATTTTCACGCGTCAACCGCACTGCCCCGCCCCCACCATCGTTGCCCAAGTTCTACCGCGAGTAAACGTGAAATCGTCGCTAACAACTCTACAGGGTGGAAAGAACCGCAGACGTGGTACCAAGGAGAATGATGACCAGCGCCGAGAGCTTACCTTCAAGGAGGACGGTCAGGAGTACGCTCAGGTCGTGAAGATGCTCGGAAACGGTCGTCTCGAGGCCCTGTGCTTCGATGGTAGCAAGCGTCTCGCTAACGTGAGTAGCCCCGAGTTTCCACCGCCCAGAATATTCCACAATGAATCACGACGGGCGCCCCTCCAACGACTCAGCAGCTAACACTCTTATGTAGATCCGTGGAAAGATGCGAAAGAAGGTCTGGATCAACCAGGGAGATATTATCCTCCTGTCTCTCCGAGACTTCCAGGACGGCAAGGGCGACGTCATCCTCAAGTACACTGCCGACGAGGCCCGTACCCTGAAGTCCTACGGCGAGCTTCCCGAGAACGCCAAGATCAACGAGACCGACTCCTTTGGACAGGGCGAGGATGGCGAGGCCTACTTCGAGTTCGGTGACGCTGACTCGGACGAAGATTCTGATGCTGGCGGTGCCGGCAAGAAGGAGGTCGACATTGACGACATCTAAAACCGCCAGGCTCCTCAAAAACAAATCACCTTCTCTCTCCACCGAGCCCCCGATGTCATGGTCAGGAATACATAATGTGTTCCTTGGCTGACGTTGTTGATACTGTCTTCTCTCTCAAACCCGAAGCCGAGCACCAAAAACTCTGTGCGTCGGGTCCCACGACAGTAGTTGCTGTGGAGTCATAGACGGCCGTGGTGGGAGAGACGTCACGGCATGTCGTTCTCTCTTCGACTTACATATCATGTTTGAGTTTTCTGTCTTGGTCTGTTATTAAGTTAGTTTTCTCAGGACGAATCTGGTTTTTTTCTCACGCATTACGATCATCGCATTCGTCTCAAAAGTACAGGGTTAGACAAGACAAGAAAATGCCAACTATTGTTTCATAAATAATCTTTTTGATATTTGCACTACGTCCATGTTCTGATGAAGATAACGGCCGAATGTCGTCCGTCATCTGCTGTGTCATCTCCCAATTTGGTGATCATAGAATAACCTCTCAACACCAAGCAAGCTTTTATGTTGTCCTTTCGAAGACAATGAAACCGTGTTCCAGTTTTCACAATGGGTATAGAAGCCAGTAAGCCACTAGCAACACGTACACGGCTTGATATGCTACGCTGGCACACAGCTGAAAAGATACCCGCAACTGAATGATCTGTCATCACTGTCGTTACTGCCAATATGTGAATGTCATATAAACAATGAATTGAGGAACTTTTGACGGCTTTGTTCGCCAGGTTCCTCACTCCTTCTCTTAAGTTGTATGCTGTAATATCTCACTTTACCAGTCGTCATTGTCACTCTCGTCGTCTAAACTGGTGTCAGTACAATATTCTTAGTCAACAGAAGACAGGATGTCGAAGCTTACCACTCTTGGAGACCTTTTCCTTTCTCTTCTGCAGCGCAGCAGCCAGGGCATCAGCCATGCCACCGCCGCCACCAGATGCCCCAGGTGCTGCACCCGCAGGGGCACCACCACCAGAATCTGCACCACCACTGACCTGAGCTGCGCTACGATCACGGATCTGCGAACGATCGACCTTCTTGAGAGCCCTGATACCTCCAGCTTTTTGAATGCCTGCCAGCACGGCCGAGCGACTAGGATCCCCAGTGGGAGAGGAAACAGCTGGGGGGGGCGGAGGAGGCGGTGGAGGAGCACCGCCAGATGGTGGCATAGGAGGAGGAGGAGGAGGAGG